>PVJL010016490.1:0-20794 GCA_004026885.1 Lyroderma lyra
TAACCACTGAATTATTGACTGTGTCTATGAGTTTTTGTTGCTTTGTTGCTTTCAGTTTTATATTACACACATGAGTGAAGTTATATGGTTCTTGGTTTTTCCTGTCTGGCTTATTGCGCTTAGCATGATAATGTCAACATCCATCCATATTGTCACAAATGGTAGTATTTCATCTTTTCTTGTAGCTGAATAATAGTTTAGTGTGTGTGTGTGTGTGTGTGTGTGTGTGTGTGTCACAATTTCTTTATTTAGTCATCTATCAGAGGTCAGTTTGCTTGTTTCCATGACTTGGCCACCATGAACAGTATGGGGCACATAAGTCTTTGCAGGCAAAGGTTTTCAAATTTTTCAGAAGAGGCATTGACGATCATATGGTAATTCTATTCCCAATGTTCTGAGGCACCTCCACACAGTTATGCATAGCAGTTGTACCAATTTGCATTCCCATCAGCAGTGTGTGAGAGCTCCTTTTTCTTCCACAGCCTCACCAGCACTTGTTATTCTCTGTCTTGTTCATAATAGCCATTCTAAAATTTGTGAGGTTGCATTTCATTGTGGTTTTGATTTGCATTTCCCTAATAGCTAATGAAATTGAGCACTTTTTCATATATCTGTTGGCCATTTGCATGTTTTCATAGTTGAAGAGCCTATTCAGGTCTTCTGCTCATTTTATAATTGGATTGTTTTTGTTGTTGAATCATAGAAGTTCTTTATATATTTTAGATATTAGCCCCTTACCAAAGGCATTGTTTGCAAATATTTTCTCCCATTTGGTTGACTGTCTCTTTGCTTTCTTGTTTCTTCTGCTGTGCAGAAACAAGATTTTTAGTTTGATATAGTTTCATTTATTTATTTTGGCTTTTACTTCCTTTGCCTTTGAGGTTGGGTTCATGAAGTCCTCCTTGAACATGATGGCTACAATTTTATTACTGATGTTTTCTTCTATACAGTTTAGTGTTTCAGGTCTTATGTGGAGGTCTTTAATCTATTTTGAGTTAACTTTGGTATATGGTGATAGTTCACAGTTGAGATTCATTCTTTTGCATGTGGTTTTTCAATTTTCCCAGCACCAGTTACTGAAGAGGCTTTCTTTTCCCCATTGTATATATTTTCCTCTTTTGTCAAAAGTTTTTTTGTCCTTATATTAGTCGGTTTATTTCTGGGCTTTAGATACTGTTTTATTGTTCTGTGTGTCTGGTTTTCTGCCATTACCTAGCTGTCTTAATTAATGACACTTTTTAGTATAGATTAAAATTGGAAATCATGATGCCCAGTCTTATTTTACATAAGATTATTTTGGCATTTCGGGGTACTTTGTGATTCCATGCAAATCTCATAATATTTTTAAATTTATTTCTTGAAAAAATGTTTGTGGAATTGTGATGAAAGTTGTGTTAAATCTGTATATTGCAAAGATAAAGACTAGGGGAGAGGTCCCTAAAGCCTCTTCCAGAAAACACAATTGAACAGCCATCCAGGAGCCAAAAGGAGGACCCTAAGTAACAGAGTCACAGCTGAGAAATCCATGCATCACAAGAAAACACCTGAAGGTTGGAGAGAGGGGGATGAGCAGGAGAGAGAGGAGGGAGTAGAGACAGATTGTGATAGGACCCTATTGCTACTGACTAAAGGAACTAGGAACTGGAGAAAAAACACAGAGCAACACAGTGCACAGAAGGAAGGAGGCCAAGAGGCAACAAGAGCGAAAGCTGGAGTGGCAGAACTGTGGGAGACTGTAGGGTAGCTGGGGTTTAAATCAGCGTGTTGGGGACAGAGCTTGGGGGCCAGCCTCTGAGGCTCTGGAGTAGCAAGAGGGCTGAGCAAAGACTCTGAACAGCCTCAGGCCAAGTTGAGGCCCCAGAGACAGCACCATTGCTCCTGGAGCTTTTGCTGCCTGCAGCACACACACACACAACTCCTTCACAGGGCTGTGGTTCCTCGCCTACTGGGGAAGCATGCCAGCTGCCTTTGCACAACTCATGACGTCAGGCCCTTTGGACCCATGGCTTGCATGCATGTGGTACCCTAATGCAGTGCATGCTTGCAAACTCAGCCCCGAGTGGCTGCTGTGGAAATGGGTTGCTGAGACACACCCAGGAAGAGAGGTGGATTTTACAGCATTTGCCCCAGCCAACAAGAGAGGCCCGCATCCCATCAGCCTACCTTATCTCCCCCAGCTTTTTCCACATAGAGCAAGAGGTGGAACTGCCCCAACATGCATTTCTTTGGTCTCCCCTTTCTCCTACAGCCACCCCAACAAATGTCAGAAAGCAGAGGTACTGTGAATAGACCTGCCCCACCTCCAAATGTGGCTGCAGACCAGAGATAAGGCTTAAATATTTCCCTTCTCTCCCAAAACTTGTCCCCCACCAGTGCTACCTAGTGGCTGCCCTATAGTAAGACACCACAAAAATACTAATCAGAGGAACAAAGTGTTCCTTGGCTCTACTGATTATAAAGCCCTCATGCCAAAGAAGAAGTACACAGTGTGCAATATGAATACCTTAGGATTCAAAGTTGCTCAGAAAGAAGATGAAAAATCACCAGAAACAAATTTCATAGACTTAGAAATTTCTGAACTAACTGACAGAGATTATAAAGAAGCTGTTCTAAAGATTCTGAGAGAAATGAAAACATACTCGCAGAACACCATAGCAGAGGTGAATGACTTAATAAAGGGAATTCATAAACAAAAGAAACAATTTAACAAATAAATTCAAAACATAAAAAAGAATAAGATTGAAATTTGAGAGATAAATATTACAATAAAGAAATGAGAAATGAAATAACTGCCATAGAAAACAGGGCCAGCCAGATAGAGAAAAGAATTAGTGATATTGAAGATCAGAACATGGAAACATCTCAAAAAGAAAAAGGTAGGGAATATAGAACCAAAAGGATTGAAAGAATTCTGTAACAACTGTCTGATGCCATGAGACAAACAACATCAGGATAATAAGATTAGAAGAAGGAACAGAGCACTCTACAGAGAACATCCTCAAGCAAATAATAAATGAGAACTTTCCAAACCTATGGAAAGATCTCAAACCCCAAATTCAAGAAGAAAATAAGTCCTCTAGATACCTGGACCCAAGGAAATCTTCTCCAAGATATATTTTACAAAAGATGTCAAAAACTAAAACCAAAAACACAATTCTCAAGGCAGCCAGGCAGAAAAGAACTATAATCTTTAGAAAAAAACCCATCAGGCTGGCATCAGACTTCTCAGCAGAAACTCTACAAGCCAGGAGGGAGTGGAATCAAATATTCAAAACTTTAGAAGAGAAAAACTTCCAGCCAAGAATAAATTATCCACCAAAATTATCCCTCAGATATGAAGGAGGAATAAAGACCTTCTCAGGGACACAGGAGCTGAAGGACTTCACCAACGCAAGGCCAGCACTTCAAGAAAAACTGAAAGAGACTCTTTGACCTGAAACAAATCATCAGGACAAATGTAATAGAGATGGCGCAACAAGAAAGAAACAAAAATGAAAAGAAACAACAAAAAAAATGGCCACAGGAAATCCTCACATATTAATCATCGCTCTAAATATTAATCAACTGAACTCACCAATAAAAAGACAGAGAGTAGCAGACTGGATTAAAAAACAAAACCCATCCATATACTGTTTCCAAGAGATACACCTCAGCCATAAGGACAAACACGGATTCAGAATGAAAGAATGGGAAAAAATACTCCAAGCAAATGCTAACCAAGAAAAAGTACGAGTTGTCATACTGATACGTGGTGAAATAAACTTCAGGTTAAAAAAGATAGCAACAGACAAAGATGGGCATTACATAATGATAAAAGGCACAATACAACAGCAAGAAGACTTGACACTAATTAATATATATGCTCCTAACCAGGAAGCACCAAAACATACAAAGCAACTATTAACATATTTAAAAAGAGAAACTGACAAAAGCATAATCATTGTGATGGACTTAAACACCAACTTAACGACCATTGTCAAATCATTCAAACAAAATAAATAAGGAAATATCAGCTCTAAATGACACATTACAGCAATTGGATATAATTAACATTGACAGGACACTTCATCCAGCAAAAAGAGACTACACCTTCTTTTCTAGTGCACATGAAACATTCTCAAAAATAGACCACATGCTGGGACACAAAAGTAGCCTGAGCAAATTCAAGAAGATCAAAATCATACCAAGTGTAGTCTCAGACCACAAAGCTTTGAAATTGGAGATTGACTGTAAAAGGAAATCATAAAAACTACATATACATGGAGATTAAACAACATCTTATTAAAAATTATTGGATCAAAGAACAAATAAAAGAAGACATTAAAAATATATAGAAATTAATGACAATGAAAATACAACATATCAAAATTATTGGGACACAGTGAAAGCAGTAATAATAGGGAAATTTATATCATTACAGGCCTATCTTAAGAAACAAGAAAAATCACAAGTAAACACCTTAGCATCCCATCTTAAAGAACTAGTAAAAGAAGAGCAGACAAAACCCAAAGTCAGCAGAAAGACATAATAGAAGTTAAATTAGCAGTAAACCAATTAGAGAAGAAGAGAATAGAAAAAATTAATATTACAAAGAGCTTGTTCTTTGAGAAAGTCAACAAAATTGACAAACGCTGGTTTGAGTAATCAAAGGATAATTTTAAAAACCCCACAAATACCCAAAATTAGAAATAAAAGTGGAAAAATTACCATTGATACCACAGAAATACAAAGGAATATAAGAAAATATTAGAAAGGGCTTCAGGTCACTAAATTTAACAACCTAGAAGAAATAAACAAGTTCCTAGAAACTTGTAGCCTACATAGACTGAACCAAGAATAACTGGTGATCTAAATAGACAAATCAATAGCAAAAAAATTGAAATGACTATGCATAATCTCAGTAGAAGCAAATGCCCTGGACCAGATGGTATCTCCAATGAGTTCTACCAAGCATTCAAAAAAGAATTAACACCTAAACTCCTCAGACTCTCCCAGAAAATTGAAATGAAAGCAATACTTCCTAAACATTCTATGAGGCTAATGTTACCCTAATACCAAAGCCTGGTAAACAGAACACAAAAAAAGAAAATTATAGACTAATATATCTGATGAACAAAGATGCAAAAAATCTTAAACAAAATATTAGCAAATAGAATACAACAATGCATGAAAAAGATTATACATCACGATCACGTAGGATTCATCCCAGGAGCACAAGGATGGTTCAACATTTGAAAATCAATGTGATACACCACATAAACAAAATAAAAGATAAAGACCATATGGTCATATCAATTGATGCAGAAAAAACACTTAACAAAATACAGCATCGCTTTTTGTTGAAAACAGTGAATAAAATAGGTATAGAAGGAAAGTATCTCAACATAATAAAGGCCATATATGACAAACCCTCAACTAACATTGTACTAAAGGGGGGAAAATCTGAAACCTATTTCCCTAAAATCTGGAACAAGACAGGGATGCTCCCTGTCATCACTGCTATTCAATATAGTATTGGAAGTTCTAGCCAGAGCAATCAGGCAAGAAAAAGGAATAAAAGGTATCTAAATTGGGAAAGAAGAGGTCAAATTGTCACTATGAAGATGATATGATGATTTATATAAAAAAATTCCAAAAATTCCACAAGGAAACTATTAAAAATAATGAATGAATACAGTAAAGTCTCAGAATATAAAATCAATATACAAAAATTAACTGCATGGCTATATACAAACAATGACTCTTCAGAGAAAGAAATGAGAGAGTCAATTCATTTTTCTATTACAACAAAAGAATGAAATACCTGGGAATTAACTTAATAAAGAATGTGACAAACGTATGCACAGAAAACAAGAACACACTTTTGAAAGAAATTGAAGCAGACACAAAGAAATGTAAAAATATCTGCTGTTCATGGATAGGAAGACATAACAATGTTAAAATGGCCATTCTGCCCAAATCAATCCACAGATTTAATGCAGTGCCTATCAAAATCCCACAATCATACTTTCACAAAATAGATAAAAGAATTATCAGATTTATATGGAACCATAAAAGACCTCAAATTGCCAAAGCAATACTACATAAAAAGAATAAGGTTGGTGATATTACATGCCCCAACTTCAATTTATATTACAAAGCATCAAAAATCAAAACAGCTTGGTATTGGCAGAAAAACAGAAATATAGACCAATGGAACAGGATCGAAAACCAAGAAATAAATCCACAAATTTATGGACAAATAATTAGGTCGTGCTGGGAAAATTGGAAAAACATATGCAAAAGAATGAATCTGAGCTGTGAACTCTCACCATATACTAAAATTAACTCAAAATGCATTAAATACCTTCATATAACACCCAAAACAATAAACTGTATAGAAGAAATCATAGGTACTAAACCTACAGACCCAGGGCTCAAGGAAGACTTCATGAACCGGACCTCAAAGGCAGGAGAACAAAAGCGAAAATAAATGAATGGGACTATGTCAAATTGAAAAGCTTCTGCACAGCAAAAGAAACCATCAACAAGGCAAAGGGACAGCCAACTGAATGGGAGAAAATATTTACACATAAGGCATCAGCTAAGGGTCTAATATCTAAAATATAGAAAGAATTAATGCAACTTAACAACAACAAAAACCAAACAACCCAATTAAAAAGTGCGCAGAAAAACTAAATAGACACTTCTCCCATGAAGAAATACAAATGGGGAGTTCCCTGGTGGTGTAGTGGCTTGGGGCTTTGGCGCTGGCGCTGTCAGCGCTGCGGCCTGGGTTCGATTCCCAGCCGGGGAACTACCCACATACCCTCCCCCCACTGCAAATTAAAAAATAAAATAAAAAAAAAAAGGAAATACAAATGGCCAGCAGACATATGAACAAAAATACTCATCCTCATTAGCTATCAGGGAAATGCAAATCAAAACCACAATGAGATACCACCTCACACCTGTTAGAATGGCTGTTAACAACAGGACAAGGAATAACAAGTGCTGGAGAGGATGTGGAGAGAAAGGAACTCTTGCACTCTGCTGGTGAGAGTGCAAACTGGTACAACCACTGTGGAAGTTGGTGCGGAGGTTCCTCAGAAAGTTGTGAATGGAGTTACCATATGAGCCAGCAATCACCCTTCTGGGGATGTACCCAAAAAGCTTGAAAGCCTTAGTCCACAAAGACTTATCTATCCCCATGTTCATTGCAATGCTGTTCACAGTGGCCAGACATGGAAACAACCAAAGTGCCCTTCGACAGATGACTGGATAAAGAAGCTGTGGTACATATACACAATGGAATACTACTCAGCTGTAAGAAAAGATGAAATATTGCCATTTACAACAACATGGATGGACCTAGAAATCATCAGGGTAAACAAAATAAGCCAAACAGGAAAAACCAAAAACTGTATGACTTCACTCATATGTGAAATATAAAAGTGAAAGCAGCAAAGAAAACACAATCGAACATGCAAAAAACGCATGGACACAGTCAATAGTTTACTGTTTATTTGGGGAAAAGTGAGGAGGTGAAGGGAGAAGCAGGAGGTAGAGGTAAATATATGGTGATGGAAAGAAGAAAAAAAATCTGTCTATTGTTTTGAGTAATGTGGCTTTTTCCAAAGTTGAGTCTTCCAATGTCCGCTTCAATTTCTTTTAAGTGTCCTATAGTTTTCTGTGTATAAGAACATCACATTCTTTTAAGATAATTCCTTTGTTAATTGATATTGTTTTTGTTGTGATCACAAAAAAAATTGATTCTCTCATTTCTTTTTCTGAAGTTCTGTTTTTGGTATATACAAATGCAATTAATTGTTGTACATTCATTTTGTATTCTGCAAATTTACTGTATTTGTTCATTGTTTCTAATAGTTTTTCCATGAAGTCTTTGGAATTTTGTAAATAAAGGATCATGTGATCTGCAAATAGAGACAGTTTGACTTCTATTCCAATTTGGATACCTTTATTCCTTTGTCTTGCCTGATTGTTCTGGCTAGAACTTCCAGTACTATATTGAATAGCAATGGAGACAGGGAGCATCCCTGTCATGTTCCTGACTTTAGCGGAATGGGCTTCAGCTTTTCCCAATTCAGTATGGTATTAGCTGAGGGTTCATCATAAATGGCTTTTATTACATTGAGGTACTTTCCTTCTATACCTACTTTATTCAGTATTTTGATAATAAATGAATATTATATCTTGTCAAGTGTTTTTTCTGCATCAATTGATATGATCATGTGATTTTTATCTTTTATTTTGTTTATGTGGTGTATCACATTGATTTATTTGCATATCTTGAACCATCCTTGTGTCCTGGGATGAATCCCACTTGATTGTGGTATATAATCTTTTTGATGCATTGTTGTATTCTATTTGTTAATATTTTCGTTAGGATTTTTGCATCTGTGTTCATCAGAGATATTGGTCTATAGTTTTTTAATTTTTGTGTTATCCTTATGAGTTTTTGGTATTAGGGCAACATTGGTCTTATAGAATGAATTGGGAAGTATAGCCTTGTCTTCAATTTTTTGGGAAGAGTCTGAGGAGTTAGATGTTAAATGCTTGATACAACTTCTTAGTGAGACCATCTAGTCTAGGGTTTTTGCCTTTGAAAAGATTTGGATAATTGTTTTAATTTCTTTATTATTGATGGTTCTATTTAGATTATTCACTTGTTCTTGGTTCAGTCTAGGTAGATTATACATTTCTAGAAATTAGCCATTTATTTTTAGGGTGTTATATTTTGTGGCATAAAGCTTTTGATAATATTTTCTTATGATCCTCTGTATTTCTGTGGTATCAGTCATAATTTTTCTTCTTTCATTTCTAATTTTGGTAATTTGAGTCTTTCCTCTTTGCTATTTGGTGATCCTAGCCAGGGGTTTGTTGATTTTGTAGATTTTTTTCAAAGAACAAGCTTTTTGTTTCATTAATTTTTCCTTTTGTCTTTCTGTTCTCAATTTCATTATTTCTACTCTAAGTTTTATTATTTGTTTCCTTCTGCTGACTTTGGGTTGTTTTTTTGTGTGTGTTGTTCTTATTTTTCTACTTTTTTAAGATGGATGTTAAGAGGTTTACTTGTGATTTTTCTTGTTTCTTGAGATAGGCCTGTTCCTTCTTATTACTGCTTTTGCAGAGTCCCAATAATTTTGATATGTTGTATTTTCATTGTCATTAATGTAAAGATCTGATAATAAACCTCCTGCAAGATGTTTTTACTCCAATACATTTTTTCTTATCTCCATCCTTCTGAGTTATGCAGGCACATAACTGGTCAAACAACTTATCCACAAGGACACGATACAAGGCCAGACCCCTGGAGCAGCAAGAACATAGTAACCAGATAATGACCAGGGCCAGAGTGAGAACAAAGAACAAACAGTGTTAGACCTCATTATGAGACCCACCAGATACCTAACTCTTGTCCAACCCTGTCCCTATATAAAATCACTTTCAACCCCAGCTCAATGCTAATTCCTTTCTTGAACTCAGCCCACTTGCATCCAGGCACATTCACTAAAGAACTCTTGTTCTGCCTCCCCTTTGCCTTGTGTCATTAGTATGGCCAGCCCTTTATTCTGTCTCTCTCTCTCTCTCTCTCTCTCTAGTCAACCAGCCCCCTTAGACTGGAAGAATTGAAAACCTCATACAGGATAAGGTGGTCCAGCTGGACCTGTCCAGGTCTGATCTAGTTGGGGATATATACTGACCCACCAGTACACAAGAGAATCTGATCTAAACTTTCTTGAGTCTGAGCCTTTCAATTAATTTCTATGTATTTTAATCTCTTCCTTTATTTCTTCTTTGATCCAGTCATTTTTTAATAACTTGTTGTTCAATCTCCATGTATATGTGATTTTTTCTACTGTCCTTTTATACTTAATTTCCAATTTCAAAGCCTTCTGTTTGAAGACTACAGTTGGTATGAGAATAGGCTTGGTATGATTTCAATCTTCTTGAATTTGCTGAGGCTAGTTTTGTGTCCCCGTGTATAGTCTATCCTTAAGAAAGTTCCACGAGCACTAGAAAAGAAAGTATAGTCTTTTTTTTGTTGGATGAAATGTCCTGTAAATGTCAAGTATGTCCAATTGCTATAATGTATCATTTAAAGTTGATACAGCCTTATTTATTTTCTGTTTGTATGATCTGTCCATGGTAGTCAAGGGGGTGTTTAGGGTTCCTACTCTAATTGTCAGTTTCTTTATATATATATATTAGTTTCTTTATAAATTTGGGTTCTTCCTGATTGAGGGCATATATATTAATGAGTGTCATGTCTTATTATTGTATTGGCCCTTTTATCATTATGAAATATCCATCTTTGTCTCTTGCTACCTTTTATTCTGAGGTCTGTTTCATTAGATATCAGATTGGCAACTCCTGCTCTTCTCTGAGTGCCCTTTGCTTGGAGTATCATTTTCCACCCTTTCACTCTGAGTCTGTGTTTGTCCTTGTGGCTGGGGTGTGTCTCTTGAAGACAGTATATAAATGAGTTTAGTTCTTTTAATCCAGTCTCCTACTCTATGCCTTTTTATTGGTGAGTTCAGTCCATTTACATTTAAGGTGATGATTGATATATGAGAATTTCCTATGGCCATTACATCCTTTCTTCTTATTTTTTGTTGTCCCAACTCTTCTTCATTTATTTTTTTGTTTGTTTGTTTCAAGTCAAAT
Source organism: Lyroderma lyra (assembly GCA_004026885.1). Taxonomy (NCBI): domain Eukaryota; kingdom Metazoa; phylum Chordata; class Mammalia; order Chiroptera; family Megadermatidae; genus Lyroderma; species Lyroderma lyra. Next base: position 10,669 of record PVJL010016490.1, read on the forward strand.
AGTTTCTTTCAGTATTTCTTGAAATGCTGGCTTTTTGTTGGAGAATTCCCTCAGCTTCTATATGTCTAAAAGGGTCTTTATGTCTCCTTCATATCTGCAGGATAACTTTGCTGGATAAATTATTCTTGTCTGGTAGTTTCTCTCTTTTAATATTTTGAACATTTGATTCCACTTTCTCTTAGCTTGTATGGTTTCTGCTGAGAAGTCTGAAGATAGCCTGATGAGATTTCCTTTAAAAATTAGAGCTTCCTTAAGAATATATTTTTGTCTTTTATTTTTGACATCTTCAGTATAACGTGCCTTGGAGATGATCTGCTGGAGTCCAGGTAGCTAGGGGTCCTTTTTCTTCTTGAATTTTGTGTTCCAGATCTGTTCATAGGTTTGTAAAGTTCTTATCTACTATTTGTTTCAGTAAGCTCTCCGTAAAATTCTGTTCTGCCCCTTCTGGTACTCCTGTTATTCTAATGTTATTCTTTCTAATGGAGTCAGATAGTTCTTGTAGAGTTCTTTCATTTCTTTTGACTCTCAAATCTCTGTCTTCTTCCTTCTGTGATGTTTATATATTTCTATCATCGATATCACTAATTCTTTCTTTCATCTGGTCAACCCTGTTTTCTATGGTAGTTAATTAATTTCTCAGTTCTTTTATTGCACTATTTATTTCTATGATTTGTATTTGATTGCTTTTTATAGTTTCAATTTCTTTGTTAAAATACTTTTTTGTTCAAAGATTTTCTTTCTGAGATTATTTATCTGTGTCTGGGTGCTCTGTCAACATTCTTTAAGCTCTCTTAGTTTCTTAAAAATTGCTATCTTGAATTCTGTGACACTTAGATCATATATTTTTAAATTTATAAGTTTCTTATCTGGATACTTTTCATTTTCTTTCTGAAAGTCTTTGAATCCTAAAGAACTCATTGTATCTGGTGTGTTTGTTTTCCTGGGCATGAGGACTTTTTCCCTGGCAGATATGAAGAGATCTTTCTTTCACTTCCTAGTTGGTGTCTCTGTAGCATCTTAGAATATTTACTCTTGATTATTCAGTCTTGTCCCTCTGGGAGCTTTCCTGAAAGGTGGCCTCTTCTTTTGTTACCTTGTTGCCTTGGTCTCTATGTGCCTCCTCTTTGGGAAAATGTGGTGGGCAATGGTGAGCCCTCTTGTCAGTTTCTATGAGGACAGTGCTCATTGGTCAAGATGCAGGTTTGTTTGCTCACAGGGTAATGGCAGTTCGTTTGTTTGTTTTCAGCTATCTATAAAGCATGCACTAGGTGGAGTTGGAGGGGTGAGTATTGAAAGGGAGTTAGGGGAAGCAGCCAGGCTCTGTGTCTATAGTTCCAGCCTGGGGGTGGGGGTGGTGCAGATTTTAGATGCTTTGTGTCCTATGTTTGCTCGCCTGGGTGTTGGCTTATTCATTACACCAGCCTGTTCCTCCCCAGTAGAGCACCAGGCATGATTGGGTGGGCATGTGCCAAGAAATAGAAGCCCGTTTCTTTATTAGTAAACCACCTGGTGTATATGGTGAGGCCCACAAAACAGAAGACTGATCCTCCATAGGTAGAGCACTAGGTGGGCCCAGGCAAGTACGTGCAGCTAGCTCAGCATTTCTCTTTTCTCCTGAGCCTGTGTTTCACCGAGGACCATGTTTTATTCTGGTCAGCTTTTCCATGGCAGCTCGCTCTTAGCTTCAATTTCATCTCAAGCCTATTTGTGGTCCAGCCAGTGCTGTTGCACCTGTCATTTCCAATCATGCCACCTGTGAATCTGGGGCCCAATTTTTGCCTAAGGCAATTCAGCAGATTTTGTTCAGTCTCTGACCTGCTCGGTGTGAGGTGCTCCAATTGGAGCCCTAGCATGCCTCAGCTCAGGTTTCGGTTTTAATTCACCCATTGTCTCATGATTTCAGCTGCCCATACCACCACTCTTGTCATTTCTCAGCCTCAAACCCACCTGAGATAATGCTGCTCTCTATCCAATGTCCCCAGGACCCCATCTCACTCCTTCTTCTGCCTGGCCCGTGCCATGTTCCACAGCCCCACCCCCACTCTGTTCCCTTCCCTTCTCTCCTGTTTTTCCACCTTTCTCTGACCTTCAGGCATTTTCTTATGATGTGTGGATCTCTCAGTTGAAGCTGTGCCCCTCAGGGTTTCCTCCATTTGATCCCAGTTGTTCAAGTTGTTCAACTGTATTATGTTTTCCAGGAGAGGTTTCAAGGATCTCCTCTCTCACTGCCATCCTAGGTTCTAAGCCTCTATAACAGATCTTTAAAAATTAATTGTTAAATTTATTAGGGTGACATTGGTTAGTAAAATCACATAGGTTTCAAGGGTATAATTCTAGAACACATCACCTATATATTGCTCTGTATGCTCACTATCCAGAGTCCGTTCTCTGTCTATCATCATATATTTGACCCATCCTCCCTCCTTTATCACCTCCTTCCCACTTTCCTTCTGGTAACCACTAGACTATTGTCTGTGTCTATGAGTTTTTTCTTCTTTGTCTTGTTTCTTTGTTGCTTTCAGTAACAGATTTTTTTTCAACCAATGAGTTTAGGCCTCAGATTTAGGAGAAAAAATACTCAATTTCCAAAGTTATTAGGAATTTGAAATCACAAGGCATGATAAAGTCTTGTGGAATCAATATCTACTTAAAACTAAATGTATATAAAATGGAAAAATACTAGATATGTTTTTATTAAAACAGATTGTGGCAAAAATATTTTTATCCTTATTATTTCATGTGGCTTAAGCAGTTTGTCAATACAATACATGAAAGAAGTGAATACTAAATATTGAAAAGATAAATGCAAAATTATTATTTGTTAAAAAAAATTATTATTTGTTTATACAAAGGGTTGTCTGGAATAAATCCAGCCATAAATGTCTCTCTTTTTTATATTACATGGCTGGATACTTTCTGGACAATCCCGTATGATTATGCTCATGAAAAATAAAAGTACTAAACTAAAATCTGTTAGATAATTGTAAGAAATACTATGGACAGATTCTGTGTACTTTTGGCCGTTTCCTACAATGGCAATATATTACAACTATAGTACATGATCACAAACAAGTGATCACATGGACACAGAATATAGTCATCACAAGGATTTTTATGTTGTCCTTTTATAGGCAAACCCATTTTTCTTCTGCCCCATCCTTTCCTTAAGCCTGACAACTACTGGCTGTTCTTTATTTCTACAATTTTTATTTCAGAAATGCTATACAAATGAAATAATGCATTTTATAAATTGGAATTGGCTTTTTTCACTTAGCATAATTCTCTGGAGATTCACTCAGATTGCTGTGTGTATCATAAGTTCATTTTTAACTTGGTTGATAGTATTATATGCTATGACTATACCTCAGTTTATTTAAACGTTCACCAGTTGAAGGGCATTTGGGTTTCTTCCAGTTTAGGCTATTATGAATAAAGATGCTATAAACATTTGTGTACAGGTTTTCATGTAAACTTAACTTTTTATTTATTTGGGATAAAAACAAAGATGTGCAGTTGTGGAGTCATATGTTAATTGCATGCTTAATATTTTAAAGAAACTGTCAAACTCTTTTACAGAGTACATGCAAGAGTACATCATCACCACAAATGTACGTGATACAGTTTTTCTGAATCCTTGTCACTATTTGGTGTTATTATTTTTTATTTTAGTGTTTTTAATAGATTTATAGTTGTATCTTATTTTATTTAATTTACATTTACCCAATATTTATAAAATTAAAAATTGGTTCATGTGTTTATTTGCCTCCTGTATATTGCTTCAATAAAATGTCTCTTCATGTCTACACTTCCACAAATAGCCCATTTTCTACTTGGATTGTTGTGTTTAAACTGGTGTTTTGAGGGTTCCTTATGTATTCTAGAGATTAGATGTATATGGCATGTAAATATGGATATTATCCTAGTTTGTATATTCTCTTTTGATCCTCTTAACTGAGTCTTTCACAAAGCCAGCAGTTCTAATTTTGATAAAGTATAATTAGCTTATTTTTTTCTTTTATGAATTTTTTGCTGTGAACTCTAAGAATTTTTTTGTCTAGCTATGGTTCCCAAAGATTTTCTCAAGTTGTTCTTTCAGAGTTATATGGTTTTGCATTTTACATGTAAGTCCATAATCCATTTTGAGTTAATTCTTGTATAAGATGTGAGACTTGGGTCAAGGTTCATTTTTTTTAATCCATGGATATTCAAATGTTTCAGCACTATTTGTTGAAAAGGCTTTCTTTCCTATATTGAACTACTTTTACACACTTTTCAAAAATTAGTGAACCTATGTCTATAGGTCTAGTTTTAGATTCTCTAAGTCATCAATTTGTGTGTCTACACTTCTATAAATAACACAAATTCTTGATTAGTGTAGCTTATGTGATGTGATGGAAGTGTTAGTTAACACTATTGTGGTAATTACATTGCAATATATAAATGTACCAAATCAACATGTTGTACACCTTAAACTTACAAAGTGTAGTATGTCAATTATATCTCAACTAAAATAAATTTATGGTGGCCAAGACGTGGAAACAATAAAAGTACTTTTTGATAGATGACTAGATATGGAAGATGTGGTTCATTTATACAATGGAATATTACTGAGCTATAAGAAAAGATGAAATGCTGCCATTTGCAACAAAATGGATAGACTAAAGAACATCATGCTAAGTGAAATAAGCCAAACAGAAAAAAACAAGAACCATATGACTTTATTCATATGAGGAATATAGAACTGAAAGCAACAAGGAAACAAAAACTCATGTACACAGTCAATAGTTTAGTGGTTACCTGAGAGCAAGGAGTGAGGGGGTGGGAGAGGAGAGAGGATGTGGGAGAGGAGGCAGGGGAAGTCAAATACATGGTGATGTAAAGAGAACTGACACTGTGTGGTGAACACATAATGCAACACATAGACGATGCACTGTAGAATTGTACACTTTGAACATATGTAATAATTTTTGTTAATTAATGTCACCTCATTAAGTCTGACAATAAAATAAAACTGAAGAGGAGAAGAAAAAAAGTCTTTTTATTTTTAACATTTAGAAACTTTTATTTTACATATGTGGTGAGACCAGGAGTTAAGTGATTTTCTCATAGTTACAGTTGACATGTAATATTATTTTATATTAATTTCAGGAGTACAGCATAGTAGTTAGACATTTATACAATTAATGTAGTGATCACCCCAATTAGTCTATTTATCCACATTTTTGTTTACTATGTTCTTCCTTCCTTCCTACTGTTCCAAATTTCTTTTATCATTTCCTTTCAGTTTAAAGGACTTTCTAAAGCCATTCTTTGTAATGATATGTCTGCTGGTAACATATTCTCTTTATTTCCCTTCATCTGAGAATGTCTTGATTTTTTCCTCATTCTTGTTCACTGGATTTTGGACTTAGAGTTGACTACTTTTCTTCAGCATTTGAAAATTTGTGTGCCTCTTTCTTCTAGCCTCGATGGTTTCTGATGAGAAATCTGCTGTCATTCAAATTATTTTCCCCTAGAGGTAAGGTGTTTATTCCTTGCTGCTTCAAGGTTTTTAATTTATCTTAAGTTTTAGAAATTTGTCTCTAATATGTCTTGTGGATTTCATTGGCCTTATTCTGTTTAGGTCTATTTAGGTTTGTTAAATCTATAGATTAATCTTTTGTCAAATTTGAATATTTTCAACCATTACTTTTTGAGTACTTTTTATGCCCCACTCTCTTCCCTCTCTTCCCTTTGGACTCTGATAACCTGAATGTTAAGATCCTTCATTATAGTCTCACCAATTCCCTCTGTTTACTTTGTTCCCCTCATTCTGATGTTGAACCCATCAACTGAACTTTTTATTTTCTTATTTTGTTTTTGAGTTCTAAAATTTTCATTTGTGTCTTCTTTATATGTTCCATTTCTTTGCTGAGGTTTTCTATTTTCTTATTTGTTTTAAGTGTATTTGTAATTTCTCTTTATGATGCCTACTTTAAAATCATTATACATAATTCTGACATTTTTATTATCTCAGTATTGGCATCTCTTGGTTGGTTTTTATCATTTAGTTGAGATATTCCTGGTTATTGGTATCATGAATAACTCTTTATTGAAACCAGAATATATTGGATAGTCTCTTATGAGACTTGGATCTTATTTAAACTCTCTACTTTAGCTCTTCTGTTTTCCTCTTTACACGCTTTCCTATATGAACTGGAGGGCCATGGCCTTGTTATTGCCAGGTGCATGTTGAGGTCTAAGTTTATTATTTACTCTTCATTGACATCAAAATGTGGAGCTTCTCATTACTGCTGAGCAGGTATGGCAGTTCCAGCTCCTTATTACTCCATTAATACCTTCCTGGAAAGAGTAAGTGTGCTTACTTACTGTTTACTGTGTTGCCCTCTACTGACACTACAATGGGTGGTCTCATTTCTGCTGGATGGTGGTAAAAGTTCTGACTCTCTATTAGGCATCTTCTAACATAACTGTAGCATGAAAGGAGGGGGGAACCTTATTACTGTTGAACGGAGATAGAAATCCAAGCTTTTCATTTACACTTGGTAGCTATGGAGCAGTGGAGCTCATTAGCTCCTAGTGGGGATGAAATCCCTGACTCCTTACTCAGCCTGGTGAAGGTGGAAGTCTATATTTCCTACTCAACCTTCGCTAGAGTAGGTAGAAATAAAACAACAATTTTTTAAAAATTGGGTTTGGCTGAAGTAGAGTGGTTATTGTATAACAACTTGTCTCCCTAGATTACCCCTCTCCTGTTTGTTTGGCAAGAGAAAGCACACTTTAGCTGAAGATTTTTTATTTGTACCTGCAGTGGGCATATCCAGATTTCTGGTTTCTCTGACATCAGGGCTGGGATATATGAAGCCAAAACCAATCCCAGGAAACTCACTATTATTCTATTCCTTGGGCTACAAAGTCCCTAGCTAGTCAGCCTTCTTTCCTCTACCTTTCGGAATCTTACTATGTTTTTTTTTTTTTTTTGGTCTATAGTCTTACTTTTTAAATATATAGTGTCTATGTTTTTTAGTTTTGCTTATGGACAGAAGCCATATAAGTGGTGAATCAACTCTTATAAATAATAACAATAGAATATGTATAAGTAAAATGTATGTCAGCAAGAGCACAGCAGAAAGAGAGGTAAATGAAAGTTTACTCATAAAGGTTGTTACATTACTAATGAACAGTTTTATTACTTCAAGATAAATTGCTCTGTGTTAAGGAAACATATGGCAATCGTTACAGAAAACACATAAACAAATAAAGAAATAATTTATAAGCATAATTAAAATATCAAAAGAGAAGAAAAAATAATTCAAAAGAAAGCAGAGAAGAACGATAGACAAAATCCAACCATATCAAAATTAATTGTAAAGTTAGTCTATTTTAACAAAAGTTGATTTTCATACCAACAAATTTTACAACAATAGCACTTACTTTAATGTAATTAGGAAATCAATATATAGTACAAAAATCAATAGATATTTACAAGGTAGGGCAACTAATTTTGCAAACTCATGCTAGAAAAAGTGCTACATAACCTCATTGCTGAATATCACTATGGTAACCTTTGAAGAACTCCTCTTGGGAGGCTATGCACCAACTCCAATGCCTAGTCCACTATTCAAAGCAATTTTGGAATTCTTTTTCTGGAATGGCCATCAGAGCTATCATTATCCACAAGATCTGCAAATAAAGTTTGTGAACTTGCCACTATGTCCTTATGTTGGCAGCACTGTACAAACAACTAGTGAGGTGTCATAACCTTGGTTTGTTTGTACAGTCTATCTACACAATTTACTCTGTGCATTGTTGATGATAAATGCAGTACTATTGCATTATGATGCCTATCATGATAAAAATACTTATAGATTAAAACTGGAAACTAAAATCTTATCAATATTTACACAAAATATTTAAACTAAATATTTAATAAGAGCAGATTAAATATCCCTATTAAGATAAAGATATTGTCACTCTGAATTAAAAGTGGCCCCAAAAATGTACTGACAATAAGAAATACTTTTTAAATATAAAGAAACAAATAGGCTGTAATATAAAAATGAAAAGTGGTATATAAAACAAAAACTAATCACACAAAAATTAGAGCAGCTGTTAATAACTGTATCAAGAATTTTCAGAAATGAAATCTGACCAGAAAAATGTGAATTTCTACTACTAAACAGATTGGTTTATCACATTAACATAGCTACCCTAAATTTAAATGCCACTAATAACAGAGATTCAAAATACATAAAACTAAAATAGAATTTAATGAATGCAGATGAAAGAATCCTAAACAAAATGCTAGCAAATCAAATACAATAATACGTTAAAAAGATTATACGTCATGGAGAAATCCAAGATGGTGGAGTAGGTAAACACTATGCCTGCTTCGTTCCATGAACACATTAAAATTACAACAAAATTGTTAAACAACCAACATGAAGAACCATCTGAAGTCTAGCTGAATGAAAGCTTTATAATTAAGGATTCAAAAGAGGAGGACACAGCAAGATTGGGAGGAGGGGCACAGATTAGAGAGAAGCCAAGCTTCTAATGGTGGTAGAGAATCAGGAGAAATATCTCAGCCATGGAAGTTCCTGCAGAGGAGTGAGGGAACCAGTGTTCCCTAGCCTGGAGCACTGACACTAGGCAGAGGAGCCCCACAACATCTGACTGAAAAACAGAGGGGACTCTGACCATGCTATTGGAATGGAAGGCTCTTTGTAAAGTGCCCTCACTTAAAGTCACTCACAGGTACTCCTGGACTCTGGCAGAAGGACAGTGACTCAGGGGGAATTGGCAGCATACAGGGGGAAGACTGAGGTGTGTGGCTTTGGAGCAAGGGCTGGAGGACAGTCACCATTTTTCCTGGGTGTGCCCTCCTTCCATGCAGCCACCTGGTGGGCACCATCTTTCCTGTGTTGTGCCTGCTCCCACACGGCCAAATCTGAACTTCATTGTTGGTTGAACTTTACTCACCCACCCTGCTGACTCACTGTAACCCCATTTCACCCAACTCTGCCAACACCAGAGGCACTTTCTTTGGTGAGCAGCCAGCCCCATCCACATTGAAAGCTTCCCTAGAAAACTGTAAGTCTGCAGGCCCCAGACTGGCAGCAATCAGCATTTGTATGCTCTGAGACTTTTGCTGAGTAATTCCAGGCATAGCACTGGCATCAAACCAGAATCCACAATAGCACTCAATACAGGTGACCAGTGAGACAGTGCCAGGGCCCTACAGGGCACCTACTCCATAAGGCTATCTGGCAATCCTGGGAGACATAGCAGATCTACCTAATACATAGAAACAAATACAGACAGCTATCCAATATGAGGAAACAAAAACTGCATCTCAAATAAAAAAAACAGCAGAAAATTCCAGAAGAAGAACTAAACAAGATGGAGACAAACAACGTATCAGATACAGAGCTCAATAATAATGATTCTAAGGATGCTCAAGGAACTCAGTGGAAACTTCAACAGAGAGATAGCAAACATAAAGAAGGCATAGAAACCATAAAAAAAGGGACCAGTCAGAAATGAAAAATAGTGTAACTGAAATTCAGAATTCAATAGAAGGAATCACCAGAAGACTAGATGGAGCAGAGGATCAAATCAGTGAATTGGAAGACAAGGTAGCAGAAAACATCTAGTCACAACAGCAAAAAGAAAAAAATTTTTTCAATGAGGATAGTTTAAGGGGCCTCTGGGACAACATCAAGCACAACAACATTCACATCATAGGAATACCAGAAGGTGAAGAGAGAAAGCAAGGAATTGGATACCTCTTCGAAGAAATAATGACTGAAAACTTCCCTAACCTGGTAAAGGAAACAGACATGCAGGCTCAGGAAGCACAGAGTCCCAAACAAGATAAACCCAAATAAGCCCACACCAAGACACACTATAATTGAAATGGCAAAAGTTAAAGACAAAGAGAGAATACTAAAAGCAGCAAGACAAATGCAACTAGTTATTTATAAGGAAGCTCCCATAAGACTGTCAGTTGATTTCTCAGCAGAAACTTTGCAGGCCAGAAAGGAATGCTAGAAAATATTCAATGTGATGGAAAGCAAGGACCTACAACCAAGATTACTCTGCCCAGCAAGGTTATCATTCAAAA
>PVJL010016491.1:0-20792 GCA_004026885.1 Lyroderma lyra
CCTGCGGCTTTGGGGGTAGCACTGAGAGGAAGGTGGCCCGGAGGGGTGTGGGAGGTGGCGCGGGAAGACTTTGCTGCTGGGTCATTTGGAACAGGAATGAGAGCGAAATCGAGGATGACCCTCAGCTGCAGGCCTGAGCAATGGGCCGAACGGCAGAGTCGTTCCAAAGCGAGGGGAAGGGGGGAGTCGGGCCTCCGGGCTCGGCGTGAGCTGCCCGTCAGACAGCCCGCCTGGGCACCACAGCTACCACCGCGGCCGGCCGACGGGTGAGGTGACGCTGCCTGGCCCGCAGGCCGTCCTCGGTGAACGCCCGCCACTCCTGCGAGTCCCCAGGTGGCGAAGCCAAACAGGCCACTGGCTGTACAAGAGTGGGACTCCAAGGAGCAGTCAGGGTTGGCGACAAGGACTTGGTGCTCCAGGGCGCAGTGACATCACCTAGGGGGAGAAGGCAGCCGCAGGGGCCCTCCGAGGTGACTCCGGCGTGTGGACAGCTGAGCAGCGGCGGGAAGCCACGCAGAATAGTGACCATCAGTAACCACCGAGCGCAGGACAGACCGGGCTGAGTGTCGTGTGACAGAATCCAAGAGAAGGCCGCCTCAGGAAGGAAGCCATCGGCTGGTTCCAACGCGCCCGCAGCTTTAACAGGGTGAGGACTGAGCGTTATGTGCTCGATCCGGCAAGAGGGGGGCCCCAGGGCTCTGGGAAGAGACATTTCGGGGGCCACAGGGATGGAAGCCCGCCTGCAGAGGCTGCGGACAGGCTCACAGGGGAAGGGGAGACGGCACTTGTAAGAGAGAGAACTGGGGAGTAGCTAGAGGATGTGGGGTCACAGGCTTTTCAAAGGAGGGCATGTCCAGACAGACAGTTTTATGCTGATGAGACCAGTGCAGGAGCCGCCAAAGCAGGAGGGAGCGGACACTCTGCAGGACCGACCCTGAGGACACCAGAGGGGACAGCATCCCAACACCCAGGGGAGAACGGAACCCCGCTTCTTCGACTGCAGAAGGCAACAGAGGATAGGGGGCCCTTAAGTTCCCCATAACAGGAAAGGAAAAGCTATTAACACCTTGAAAATATTAAAAATATCTTGGCTCATATGTTCCACTCGGTACGGCTGCCTCCGAAGAATCAGTAAATCAGTAGCTGAGGGCTACCCCTTGAAACGTTCCCAAGAAAACTCTGTTAATATTAGTTTTGGGAGCTTCAACCCTCGAATTACCAATTTCCAAGGCATCTCGCTAAGTATTGTCATCTTGGCACTAATAGTCGTGCTGTATTTTCAGCTGAGCTGCGTAAAAAGAAATTAGATAGTAAGTCCCACGGGGGAGAAAGGACCTGTTTGAGGCTGACGCCCCAGCACGTGGTCATCTGCCTCGAATACAAAAGATGGTCTTTGGAAAACGGACCAGATTTCCCGATCTCCCCCCATTTCTTAAGCTGGGGAGTGCTGGAGCCCTGAGTGACATTTAGGGGGACGAACAGGCTCTTGGCGAGCCCGTTTCATCCTTCCTGACGCACTAAAATACAGGGACGCCTGCAAGTCATTCCCGAAAAGCGGAGTATCAAGTGGCGCGGCTGCATTTGTGAAGGAAAAGTATCACACACTGAGGCATCGTCACCTCCATCCACGGGCGTCAGGAGACAAACGTCTCAGGCCGGGATGGTTTCTGAAGCCCAACCCCTCGGACAGGTGAGCATTACTGCGGTAACGGGGCCGTGCCAACGTACTGGCAGGGGCATCCAAGGGAAGCACGCTCGCAGCTAGGAAGAGATCGAAATTGCTTTCAATGTCACCTCTGCCTGATACTGAGAAATGGTAACCCAAAAAGTCACCCAGGGTCAAGCAGAACAAAGACAACAATGCACTGCTCTTCAATAACAAGAGTTGGTAACATTCTCACCCACACAGGAATGAAATCAGTTTTCAAATTTTAATTCAATTCTACCTAGCAACGGTCACCTAGGAAACACCAATGTTACCCACGGTGTCATTAAAGACAACGTAGCACCCTCTCATCCTGATTCCATGTCAACAGAGCAAGAAGCAAAGCCGCTCCGAACAGCAAACGAGACAGGTGAGCTCCACCCACCCTGCCTCACCAACAGGTAGCCACAACGTAGCTCATCTGCCTTAAAAAAAGGAAAATAAACGCACTACATCAGGCAGTGAGCTGTACAGGTTCTCGGCAATGCCCCAACTACTTTGCGGGGACGTAAAAAATAAAAACAAAACCAAGTATCAAGACAGGTGTACTTCCAGGCTTGCGGGTCCCACGCCTGAACTGGTTCACCTGTGGCTGCAGCAGAAGGAACAAGCCACTTAGCAGACCCACCGCAGAAGCGGCATCACCCTTTACTCCTCTATTTAATGCGAAATGACCAGATCCATCCAGGGGGCCGGAAAAGGACACCACACTGTTTTCGGAGGCGATGCTTGTCATTGTAAGAGGTGTCGGTCCCCCACATGCCAACGTGAAGTAGTTAACGTCAGTTGGCACGACAGGTGTCTACTATAAATTTCCATTTTTCTTCCAGTTTGTCATTCTCATCTTGGTGCAAAACGCAGGTTGCATCTGTCCTTGTGGGAAGATGGGCTGTAGAATGACCAACAGCAGGAAACCCGACCGAGGAAATCACACCGTCCTCCCCTACAGGGAGACGGGGCCGAGACACCTCCGGGCCCGATGGGCAGATGACAAAGTGAACGTTTGCGCTGGCATAAAAGCAAAGCTACCAAATCAGCGAGTACGATGTGGACCCACTACCTTTTAGAAGTTAATGTTCAGAACGAGCTGGGAAGTTTGTAATATCTTGAAAAACCACCTGATGACCAAATCCCATTTGGAAGGCTGCCAGCCCATTCTGAGAAGCCATGCTGGGTGGCAGTAACCTGTTTCTTTTTTTTTCTTTTTTAAAAAGTCCCTGGTATTTTTTTTTTTTAATCAACACCAACACGAGTCTCTCAAGCAGAATCAAGAATGAAGGGAGTTACTCTTCGCGTTTATAATCTCTTCCTTCCTGACTTGATGCCGCATAAAGGTAGGGACGTTTTGTACTTCCAATTTCCAGGGTTCCTCAAATGACACCTCGTTGTACCACCGGGGACTCAAATGCCCCGCGCTCGGACCCCCCCCCGCCCCGGCAGGATTCATGCGACAATCCAGCTCCACCTCTGAACTCCAGACACTTTATGTAAAGAAACTTAAACCAAGTAGCAATTCCCCGAGAAGAAGGAATTTATACATTTCCGGTTCGAAACTCCAAAGTCCTAAAGCTTTGAGAACCCCTCCGGGTTCTAGAACTCACAGCTGGCAGCACGGCGAGCTGGTCAGAGTCCCGGCCTGCCCAGACTCTGGGTGATCTGCATGAACAATCCCACTTCACAGTTTCCATTCTGACTGTACAGGAAATGCTCTCTGCAACCCAACACATCGACGAGGTTTCACTCTGAGTGATGCGAGCCCTCCCCACGGCCTCAAAAGCAAGGGTCAGGGGCCTTGGTAATCCTCACCGACACCCAGCCGGCGTGCTGGCACCGGCGACACCCAGCCGGCGTGCTGGCACCGGCGAGCACACGCGCCCACCGGCAGCCGCCCCTGCACGGGCGGCGCGTGGGAGCCCGTGTCTTCACGTGGCGACTGGAACTGCACGTGACACCCACCGGCGCACACCTGCTCCCCACGTCGAGCCACGTCTACTGTTCTCCCCGGTTTCTCTCTCGGCTCCATCGGCCCAACCTTTGTTCTCCTGTAAAACCACCATGAAATCATTTCATAAAGACACTTCTCTGGAGTTCGCCACTGAAACTTAATTACTGCCATAAATTGACAACTCAAATCAAATGTTTCTTAGGGAGCCGATGAGGCCCTCGGACCCCTTGGCGAACACTGAGAAGTATAAAGTACGATCCACGTCCTCTAGGATCTGAATAAAAATGCACTTACTGACTCCCAGGAGGAGGAAGTCCGTGCGTGCGCGCCGACACCCGGCTTTACAAGTTCACCTCCAGAGGACACCGCAGCATTACCGTGGTGACCTGTCTGCGGTGACAGAGACCTGTCTGCGGTGGCAGCGACCCGTCATCAGCACCGAGTCTCCACACAACGCCCCTCGCTTCAGTCCACACCCATCTTCCCCTTGTTCCAGTGTCAGCACTGGTCGCCGTCCCCAGACGCCCCCGCGTGGCCCCCGCGTGCTCGGAGGCGCTCCTCAGTCGCCTCTCCCTCTCCCAAGCCTTCCGCCCGGGGCTGCACCTCCCAGTCTCCTCAGGGCCGTCTCCCAGGTCTCCTGGTCACTAAGCTGAGGAGCTGGAGGTGGAGACAGCGCTCAGGTGAGGGGAGGACCAGGCCGGTGTCGGCTACATACACGTCACCCCATCACAATGGTGTCATCCCATCGGGACACTATCATCCCATCGGGACAGTGTCACCCCATCACGACAGTGTCGTCCCATCGGGACACTGTCACCCCATCACAATGGTGTCATCCCATCGGGACAGTGTCACCCCATCACAATGGTGTCATCCCATCGGGACACTATCATCCCATCGGGACACCGTCACCCCATCACAATGGTGTCATCCCATTGGGACACTATCATCCCATTGGGACACCATCATCCCATCGGGACACTGCCGTCCCGTCATTACGTTGCCGTCATGACGCTGCCACGTCACTTCCAAAACCCCGTGCGGTGCTTCTACCGAACGTCCTTTGCTGGCTCTTACTTTCCCCCGTGATACGTGAGTTAGTTCACTTTTTAACGATTACCAAACATTATGCTGCCGACGTCCCCGCGGTGCTGCCGGCTGTGAGCACGCCCTGCGGGGTTCCCAGGAGGCGTGCGCATAAATCGTCAGTTCAAACACTCCCCCACAGACAAGCCTCGACGTGAAGGGTCAACGTTGGAAACGATAAAACTTAAATGATGACTTAGAAACGGTCCGTGTCCGACGGAAATCACTAATGGGGGGAGGCAGACACAACATAAGTCTTTACGTACGAGGTGTTCCGGAACACACCCTCCAGGGGCAGGTATGAAGTGCAGGCACGAAAGAGGGAAGAAGTTGAGGTTCAACTTGCAGTGGGGTCTGTGAAAGCCTGGGGCTCTGCGCCGAGCCATCGGAGACGCATGAGCCACAGGGTGAGTGTGATGGGGAGGCGCCCAGGCAAGGGGGAGGCGGTGGCCAGGCGGGGCGAAGGCAGGTGCACGGCCTACAGAGTCCAGTGAGAGAGAGAGAGCGTGTGTTCAAGAGATGGTGTTGGAAACGCGGACGTGCAGGCCACTGCTCAGTGCGTGTGCAGGGAGTCACCGGACTTTCAGAGGACAGTGGCGGAACCAGACGTGCAGTTAAGAAGCGTCCCGGCCACACCGCATGCAGGCAGAAGGCAGAGGCAGGCTGCAGACGCGCCAGGAGCTCACGCTGTGACCCTCGTGGCGGCAAAAGGACTATAACGCAGGAGGGTACAAACAGAAAGGCAGGGACAGAGGGAAGAGACGTCGTCACAAGGCCACGCACAAGCCTCCGAGACCGAGTGGACGGCATGGGAAGAGGAAGGCGTGGAGGGCGGCACAGGGCAGCGGGGGAGCGAGGTCTGGGGTGGACACGGGTCTGAGTGCGAACGCCAGCTCAGCCACTGACTAGCCGTGACGTAGGGCAGATGTTCAGCGGGTCTGTGCCTCAGTTTCTTCGCTTGTGAACGAGGGGGTGTTAGGTACAGTAGCCCATGCTTTATGGAAGAGAGAAGGCAGAACTGATTTTCCTTCTCAAGCACACCAGCCTCTACTAGTTATTCTTAAACTTTAGTCTGTTTTGGACCTCCTACTTGTGGGTATTTTTACTTCTCAGTGACGTGCCGGCCCCCCAGAAGTCATGACCCACAACTTAGCCCTTCTCTAACTGAACTGTTCACTGCATTGTTCTCTGGAGATCAACGCTCTCCCCGAGCCAGGACGGGAGAGCAAATGTCAAGCCGTCCGCAGGCACAGGCGAAGGGACCCGAAGTGGGTGCCGAGCCCCGGGGAGGCTCAGAGGTGCTGGGGGGCAGGCCCGGGCAGACTTCTTCAGGGCAAGGGCTACTCCTGATTTTCCCCTGGTGGCGCGTGCCACTAGCTATTGATTTCATTATTCAGGCGGTCATCCCCAAATCGCTTGGCGGGCCACCAAGGACGTCTTGCCCAGCCCTGTTGGAGGCGGGTCACCAAGCTCTCACGCTCAGAAGATAAGGGCTGCCACTCAGAGACCAAGACTAGAACCCCGGTCCAGCTGCCTTGGCCTGAAAATCACACAACTCATGGGGGCACCGTATTCCTGGGGATCCCGCCTCCCTCCTTCCGGTCCTGTTCACGCTCCTCCCTGTTTGGCCTGATCTTTAATCACATTCCAGTCAGACATCAGTGGTACCCACGTCACCAAGATGCACGGCTGGCCTCCGGTTTGCTTCTACCTTACTGATGAAGGACTTGACACCCAGACCAAAATCAAGAACACTCTAACGTGAAGACTGCGGCACCGGACCAGGGATGCGTGTACGTATACACACACACACGTACCCCTCAAAGTAGTAAAAACCAGTCATCCTGGTGTAAAAAGGAAGAGCAGCAGCCATATCCTTCCATTCTCTGAATCCCAATAATGAGGGACTCCTACGTACAAACGGCGAAGTACTCTGCATACAGGATTTAATTAAGCTTCCCGACGACCTTATGAAGCATGATTACTGATCATTTACAAACGAAGAAACTGAAGCATGGAGAGGTTAAGAAAAATGTCCAAGGTCATTCAGCTAATAAATGGCAGAGTCAGATCTAAACCCACAGCCTGTGGTCGTAGAAGATCTCAGTTCCTGTGCGATACTATCTGATACTGTCAAAGATTAGATAAGGAGATTCTCCCTCCTCTGCGAAGGTATTTCTGCATGCACAAATAAAACATCCTGGCGGAGAGATTACAAAAGGATTTCCTCGTTAAGCTTAAGGAGATGTTTCCACGTGGTTTGACTGCTTATAATTAAAGGCAATAATCTAGGGACAGTGTTGCATGTTTGTGTTTGATCTAAAAATCAGTTATCACTCAGGACGGACAGAAGCTGAATACAGGCACGTGTGGACATGGACTCCACGCAGTGTACCTATTTACTGCAGGTATTTCGTTCAGGTGTCCCCGGTTTTAGAGCCGGGACAGGACAAAGGAGAGCTTAAGGAATACGTTTTCTCCAGAAACACCCCTCCCAGGTGGTCGTCCTCGCTTAGCTCCAGACAGAAGGCCGGTTACTGCGACGCAGTGAAATGAGAAAGAAACTCCCCGGCAAGGCGCGGGGCACAGGGTGGGACCCCTCTCAGCACTGCAATGAAGGTTCGCGGCTCCTGCGCTCGGAGACATGGAAGGTCGGCACCCAAACGTTCCAGCCGAACGACACAAAAGCGGAAACACAGGACGGGCACCATTGGCGGGAGAGGCTCCAACTCAGAAGCACAGGCCGGGGAGATGGGTCCTGCCCGCTGGTGCCACTCACGGGCGCTGCAGCCATCCCTGGAGGTGTGCGCCGGGGAAACCCCTGCCGTCTACACGTCAAACAGAAACACAACCACTCATTTCAAAGAAAGGGGAATTTTCATCCGCAGCACAGAAAACTGCCAGCTAGCTCTTACCCTTAGACCTTTAACTGAAAACTCCTCGGGGTAGTACATGCAACATCTAAAACGTTCTCACCAGCGTGGCCCTTCACGAGTTCTGTGCTAACCCACAAGGAGACACACAACCGAGTTCTTCCAAAGGTCCTGGTCTCCGGGAGCACACGTCAGGCGGAGGCCACCACCTCCCGCGTGTGTAACCTGACAAGGTACAAAGCTCACTGAAATATTTAACGGCGGTGGTATGGATTTCTTTGGATAGGTCAAGAAAAGCAGCTCATCCTTTCTCAAAACCATAAAGAACCACTTTGTGGAATGCCATTCCCCGAGTCCAAGCATCTGGATATTTCCTTGAGGCTTCCTCAGAGACCTCACCGAGGGGCGAACGGACAAGACGAACAAAAGACCCCCGTTCTGTCCCCATTCCCAGTGCCATGTACCTCAGCCCCAGGGTCAGCAGCGTCCACGCTGTCATAAACGCCGGCAGTTAGAGGACAGGGCCATAAAACCAGCCACCAGGGACGGGCGCCCGGCCCCCTGCTTTCTCTCCCGCTGCCATAAAGCCCCCGGACTTCCTCCTCCCAGGCCCCCTCACGACCATCCAAGCGACAGGAACAAAAAGGCAGCCGTTAGTCTGCCCCGTCCTGCCGTGATCAATGAAACCATCGGGTCCCCGGGAAGGGCTAGAGGTTCCTTTTCTTCACGGAGCCCGCGCTTCCTCGCGCCCCCAGACGCAGGCCCCTCAAAGATGCGCTGCGTTTTGAGCGCTACTCTAGTGGAAACGAAGCTGAAACCAGGTGTTCAACAAAACCCCATTTCACCTTATTCTGCAAGGACTCTAGAAGCCTGGCCAATCTCTGAACGTCCCAAGCAACACGGGAGCCTACAAGAGTTCTGTGAATTAACTCAAGAATTTCTAGAACTTCCGAAGTCTTTCTAATGAAAAAGTTCATTCAAATCTCGACGTTCACTTTCGCTCCGTCTATGTTTTAAAAGATGATACAATTAAGGAGCAATGATAATTTCACCGATCATCTTCACAACCGACCAGCCCACCAAAACATCACCAGTCCGTGATTTACTCCCTGCAAGCTTTCACCTGTCAGGCCCTGAACCATCTGGATAAGATGCGAACACTTTTTCACAGTGACTGTCCACAGCGCCCTCTTTCCCGCAGGGCGAAGGGCCTGATTAGATGTAGGAGCCTCCCGTCACACCCATCACCGTGGTGGAAAGAACGCATGCGCACAAAAGGTCCCATCCCAGCGATCCTGGGATGACGTCCTCCCAAAGGGACGGTCCCAAAGCCTGGGTCCTTCTCAGAGGTCTGTGCCACTGGGCTCTCCGCCCGGGGCCGAGGAAGACTGGGAAGAGACAGGCCCGACGGACGGCCTTCAGGGGAGCACGAGAAGGAAGCGGGCGTGGTGACCGAGCACTGGCCGAGGCCGGAGGCGCAGACACGAGCTGAGACCTACAAGGACAGCACGGCGAGGCACCTCCGCGACAGAGGCCATCACTGCAGACCCCGCTCCGGCCACAGGGCAGGCGGGCAGTGGCTCCACGGAAGGACACCACCGAGGTGGGCCGAGAGGCGGGGACTGAGCCGAGACGGCACTCGGTCTTCGCACCTGCCGCGCAGCCCGGCGCATCGCGGTTCTGCGGGCGGCCGTGTCCTGCAGCCGCACGGGCCGAGCCGTCGGTACAGGGAAGGCCAAGACGGGCGACGCCACGGGGTCTTCAGGCAGACGCCGACCGCCACGGACTGCACCTCCGGGGCGCGGTACAAGGCCAACGAGTCCATGCCAGAGCCCACAAACAGCTCCCTGCGAGGCAGAGCCCAGCACCTTGGGGTGAACGTCCGTTAGGGTGCTGGAGTTTTCACGGAAGAGCTCACACACCTACAGGAATGCACACCTAGACCAACACTAACGTCCCTTTTGGGCAGTCAGGGACCCCCAACACGGAAAACACGAAAACAAATTCAGCCAACCAAGAGGAACTCCAAACACCAGATAATGAATGGTTAAGTTTAAAATCTGATCTTGGTTTTCCTCATACTTGAAATGG
Organism: Lyroderma lyra; assembly: GCA_004026885.1. Lineage (NCBI taxonomy): Eukaryota > Metazoa > Chordata > Mammalia > Chiroptera > Megadermatidae > Lyroderma > Lyroderma lyra. Next base: position 9,701 of record PVJL010016491.1, read on the forward strand.
GGCAACTTCAGCCGAGAGCTGTTTCCATACAGTTACGTCCTGCCGCTTTGCCCACCAGGCCGAACCTTCCCGTACCTTCCCGTCCCAGGAACAGTGCCAGTTAAATGGGAGCACGTACGACCTGGTCCTCAAAGTCCCCAACGAGGCTCCGTGACTCTCTTTAAATAAACTCGTAATAGGAGGTTCCGACCTGACCCCCAAAGAATTAACAAGAGAAAGGGACAGGAATGCCAGAGTCATAAGAATTCACGAGCTAATATCGAAGCCAGCCTTGTCACTTACCTGATCGGAAACGTAAGGCTAAGCAGACGCCGAGGGTCCCGCCGCCGACACTGAGAGGAGAGCGAGGAGGAGCCGTGTCCCCCGCCTCCCACGCCACGGCTTCCTCCAGGCCACTGCGTCCCCCGCCTCGTCTCCCGTCTGCCAAGCCCAGGACTGGCACAGAGGCACCGAGGGAGCAGCCCCCCAAACCTCACAGGCTCTCCAGGTACAGGACCATCATCTTTCTAACCCACCTCCAGAGCCCACCTCCGTCCACCGAACTGAATTTCAAAGGAAAGTTAGTGCACGTGGACGCTACACGTGTCCAGCTAGAGTTTGCCACGGTTTACGACCCGGGTGCATTTTGCTTTGAACCGTTTGTGAAGTAGAAGGTAACTGGGTTATACCCTGAATAAACACGGAGACCAGTTGCTGAAAACGCAACCATTTCTGGGGTTTCTATTAAAAGAGCCCCGATTCCACCCCGACAGAGAGCGTGCGGACCCCTGTCTACTCAGACGGCAGAGTAGCGTTAAGGTATCCGTGCAGGGGAGGGGTCCGCAAAGAAACAGCCCTGCTTTCTCACGGCGCTCGATAAAATACTTTTAATTCTACTTCCTGTCACGCAGAAAGCCGAACCACAACAGGAGACCAGCAACACCTGCATGCTTTTAGAAACAATCGCATCGTGACAGAACCCGGTCGTGAAGAACCTTCCTCACAGGTCGCTGCTACTCAAGAGAGATGTCAACCTGAGGGACATTAGGAGCGGCGGGTGGTGAGGGACAAGTGTCTTCCCGAGGGACGAGTACCCTCCGGGCAAGGAGTTTAAACAGGAAAGGCCAGTTCTGTCCCCTTCCAACCACCTCTACCGCTGGCTCCAGGAAGAGTCAGCTTACGCTTTGTTATGGACCAGTTACAGCCACTATTCAGTCCACCCAGGCCTGAAGGCAGCGAGAACCACCCCAGGTCAGGGGCCACGGAATGCAGGCCAGGCCTGCTACAGAGCTGGGTGAACTCTGAGCCCACCTCCAGAATTCCATGAGTGCCTCGGCCCAGGGGGGCCCTAAGCCTGCCTTCTGGAACTTTATCCCTGATGCCCGAGACCCTGTCACAAAACGCTTGGTTTCGACCATGGGGGCTGCCGCATCCGAGGACGGACCCCCGGTGGCGCAGCGCTGAGCCATCTGTCCCGCGGGCCGGCAGTGACCGTGCGGACCGTCCCCCACGCGGGCCCGCTGCCGGCTGCCCCACGAAGAGCTTTCCCAAGGCAACGGCAGCCCATGCAAGCCCAACTCGGGCAAACACGCGACGTTCCGTGTAAGCAGCCAACCCTTCCCCCCGCGGGGTCGTAGCAACCACTGTTGAGGCGAATCGTGTGCAGAGAAAGGAGCTGATGGACATGACCTTCCTTGAAATAACTGCGGTCCCAAGACCGTCCCCACCACTTCGAAGCAGAGTGCTGCTGGTAGGTGAGGAGGCGTTCGCACTTGATGAAAACCAGAGGGGTGACTCGTCGGGGACGAGCAGCAGATCACACGTTCTGGTGCCCAGACATTAGGTCCCTGAACCCAGGTGGCTGTCTTTCTCACCAGTCTCTTGGAAAGCTGTGATTGGAAACGGTCAGCATAAAACTTGGCTTTTGGATGCGTGGTAATGACATTTGGGATGAACACGTATGTGGTCCTTCGGGGCACAGTACATAACACGCTGAACGAGAGGGAAATGCGTCTAGGGCCCTCTTAAAGCTCAGGGGCTTCTCCAAACAGAGGCTTTCTTACTGTGCTCGAACATACATGGGACCAAAATGCTACATAATAACCAGGCAAGTCTCAAGTTTGAAATTAAGCAGGTAAATGAAATGTCTTTTTTTTTTTTTTTTTTTTTTTTTTTGCTGCTGTATCTTTTAAAAAAGCAAAACCAACTCACATTTAAGCACCAACTCCATGCAAGTAACCTGAACGGTTCAGTCTTTTTGTCATGTATGAGGCCTTTGGTTCTCCAACTACATGGGATCTGTGTTGTTAGCTTAAAAAATACAGAATTGGCCTTCAAAAAAAAATAATAATCTACAGCAACCAATAAATAGTCTCAAGCAACCCTGCCACCTGCAGCTGCCTTCTGAAGGCTGGGAGAGGAGGTGGGACAGAGCAGAGAGAGGCAGGGGCAGGGGCCGCAGCTAGCTCCGGAGGAACACGCCCCCGACCTGTCCTCCCTGCTGTCACAGGCGGGAGGGGAGGGCTGTCCTCGGCCTCCCCAGCAGGCTGCCCAGCGAGGATTTTAAAAAGGAGGCAGGAAGACTAACCACTGAACAGTGCCAGCTCCTAGACGGGAGGGGCCGGGGTCCCTGGGATCTCCTCCCTCCCCTTCTCCCCCCACCGGGTCCCTGAGCACACCTAAAGGGGGGCGGGGCGCGACAGGGGACAGGGGTTTGCCCAGGACCCAACGGCAGAGCACGCAGGAAACGCCTGCCTGTTATCTTTCCCTTTCTGTTTCAATCAAGCGCGCTCCAGAGCGGCAACCCCCTACCCCCTGCGGCCCGGCCCCTAGCAGCTGCTCTTCCTCCAGCTAGCACCCCCCCCCCCAGCCCCTTCTCCCGCTCCCCTACGTCTCAAACGCCCCTTCTGCACCCAATGGAACACAAATGCGCAACGCCACTGGCTGAACCTGAACTCAGCTTCCCTTCCCAGGGTAACTTTCCTTTCTGCTGAAGGGGGGGTGAGTGACGCTGACCATCAGAGCATCCCTCTTCCCGCCCCAGTGGTAATGGGGAAGGGGCAGAGCTCCCCACCCCTCACCCACCTGGGTCCCCCTATGAGAAGCGGAGAGAGCACCCTGACTCCTCCTTCTAAGGAATAACTTTGCTCCATAACCACCGCCCCCCTCCTCTCCCAACCCAGAGCACCCACCACCACACGCTGAAGTAAAACTGTCCCTCATCTGCTCTCCTCACCCCAACCCTGCTTCCCCCGCCCCTTCCAAACCCCAGGACTGGCCCAGGAAAAGGTGGATCGATAAAGTGAAATGACGGAGAGGGAGGGAGCCCGGCGGGAGCCTGCGCGCGCTCCCGCACAGTGGGTGGGGTAGGAGAGCAGCTGCTGTCCCCGGGGAGGATGCAGCCCGGGCCCCCCCACGAACACTTCCCCTCACCGGGGGGCCCCCTTCCCCGGAGCTACGGGGAAAGGAAAGCCTGCCTCCTCTCCAGGGGGAAGGGTGGGGAGCCGCTCTTCTCCGAGCCTAGGGGACAGGGGACTCCTTCCCCCTCAAAGATGCCACCGATCCTTTATTCTAAGGAGGGAAAGGGTGTCGTGAAGGCAGAGTAAGTCCCGGCTACCGATAGGCGAGAAACTGCCGCTCTGTGAGCTGGGGGAGACAGACCGCTGCTGCGTGGAGATCACCGTTATCTTCGGGGGGAAGGAGGGAGGGAAGGAGGGCGGGGAGAGCCAAGTAGGTGTCTCCCCGCGGGGTCGGGCGGGACGAGCGAGCATCTCTGTGCCCGGGGTGGGGGTGCAGGAAGGGGGAGTGGCTGGTGGTGCAGGGACCCGGCCCGGGGACGGGGGTTCGGCAGGTTTTCGGGAGGACATCGGTCCCCGAGGGTGGGAAGAGAGCGCGGCCCTGGATGAGGCCACCCCCCACCCCCCGAGAGATGCCCGAGAGGAAACTGCCCCAAGAGTGAAACATCTGCCCGGAGAGGCGGGCGGGGATGTGGCGGGATCAGGTCTCCAGGAGGGAGGGAGGGAGGAATCTGGCTCGGATGAGGTAATCTGCGAAAGGGAGGAGGGGTTCAGGCCCGGGATGGGAAACCCCGGCGAGGGGTCTCTGCCAAGGGGTTTGGGCAAGGGTCAGGGGGAAGGGGGAAGGGGGGGCGGGGGGCCAAAGGCCTCAGCCGGATGGGTCCGAACCCCGGGGTGGGGGGCGCCGCGGGCCCGAGCCCGTGCACGGGGGTTCCAAGATGGGAGGGCCGTCCGCCCTGGGTGCAGGACCCGGGGACGGTCCCGGAATTGGGATGCTGCACAGTCCCGGATGGGGGAGGGGAGGGGGCTCCGCAGAGGGTCGGGACCCCGGGCCGGGGGGGTCCTCGCCCCCTTACCTCTCCGCTGCCGCCTCCCCCGCCGCTCTCCCCAAACACCGCCCGGAACCGGCGCAGGTTGGTGCCGATGGCGGCCGAGACCTGCAGCGCCGCGTCGAAGCCCGGGCCCACCCGCAGCAGGGCCGGCCCGGAGGAGGCCGAAGACGATGACGAAGACGAAGACGAGGCGGACGACGAGGAGGCTGCCGAGGCGGCGGCCGCTCCCCCTGGCACCCCGGGCCCGCCGCTTCCCGCCGCCGCCGCCGCCGCCGCCGCAGCCGGGGGGGAGGGGGGCGCCCCGGGGCCGCCGCCGCCAGCCGGGGGCCCCGGGGGGAGCAGCAGGGCCGGGACGCGTTGCCGCGGGGCGCCCCCGAGGCCCCGGCGCCCCCCGCCGCCGCCGCCCCCGGTGGTCCCGGGCCGGGCGGGGAAGCGCCACCGACAGCTGTGCGCCATGTTCGCCCCGTGAAGTGAAGCAGCGAGAGGGAGAGGCGACAACACAGGGGGGCGGGGAGGCGGGGGGGGCGCCGCGGGCCCCGGAACCGGCCTAACGCGCTCGGCGCCGCCCGGACGCCTGCGCGCCGCCGGCCGCCATGCAGAGCGCCGGGCCGCGTCCGCCCGCCCGGCAATCTGGATACGGCGCCCGGGCCCCCGCTGCCGACACCCGGGCGCGCCTGCGCCATGCCGAGCCCCGGGCCGCCGCCTCCGGCCCGCCCGCCCGCCCCGCAACCTGGATGACGGCATGCCCCGCCCTCCGGGAGCGGCCGGGCTCGGGGAAAGGCGGGGGGAGGAAGCCCAGAAGCCCGGCGCGGAGCGCGGGTTCCGGGGAGAGGGGGAGGGGGCGCGAGCGAGGCGAGGACGGAGGCGGAGGGAGCGCGGCCGCCCGCAGCCCGGAGAGCCCGGAGGCCGGTTACACACGTTCCCGGGAAGCGCTGGGAACCCAACCGCCCGGGAGAGCAGCTTCCAGGAGAACGCGGCTGCGGGGTCGGGAACGGGCGAGCCTCCTCTGCCTCGGGGCACGGATACGGGACGGGTCCGCTCTCACTTAACGCCTTTAGAATAAAAAAAAAGCCCTCATTGTGCTACTTGCAAAACGGAAGCGTTGCCCAGTTTATTCTATGCGAAACAGAAAGGCCCTCAATGAACGCGCTTTAAAAAATAAAAGAGCCCCTCCCATTTCTCTGCTGGAGCTCTCGCCAACGCGCACACAGCCAGAGGCAGGGCTCCCGCCACCTCCTCGCCCTGCGGGGCCCTCGGGGCCCAGGGACCCCTGGCGGGCGCCCGTGCCCTTCCGCGGAGAGTCGGGCTGTTTCTCCAGCCCGGGCGTGGGGGCCGCGGCGTGCTCCGCGAACGAGGCGGCGTTACAACGTAGCCGAAGCTGGGTGGCTAACGGAGCCTGGAGGGAAGAGGCGGGCAAAAACGCCTCCGCCCCCTTCTTCCTCCGCTGTCGGCCTGCCGCTGCATGCAAAGCAGACCCTAATGTATGCATGCAGAGGGCGGGGGGCTGGCGAGCACGTTTCTGATTAAGAGAGGGGGAGGAGGAGAGCGCTGGGCATTATGATACACTAGGTGGAGGGGCCCGCTGGCGGCCAGCTCTGTGCTGGGGGTTAGTAGGCTGGAGCGGGGGGGGGGGGGAGGGCGGGGGACGAACCTCCACCCGGTTTACTTTATTGCGGGAAAGAGGGGAGGGCACCTCAAGCTAGGCGTTAGAAGGCTGCAAGGCTGGGAAAGAGAAGGGAGGGAGGGGTTTGCACCGGGAGAACTTGCGTTGGCCGAGGCTGGGGGATCGATACGCAGCCTGCAGGCCCCGGGGCAGCCTCCATCCCCCCAGCTGGGGTGGAGTTCGCTGGAAGGTCACGCAGCCTTCCTGGACTCCCGCACCGGTACAGCGCCCGGCCTGTAACGTTACAGCCTGGGGCGGCGAGTTTGGGAAGGAGGGGGAGGGTCGTGCCGAGCAGTCTGCCCGCCGCTCCCGTCCTCTGGAGGGTGCACCGCACGCCTCCGGAGAAGGTCCACGGCCTCCTGGTGCTGAAAACCTACGTCTCTCCGCCGGCGAAATGCCTGTGCAGGGCGAGCGAAGGGGTGGGGGCTGGCGGGCCACAGAGAAAGGGGCGAGGCACAGGCGAGCCCTAACTCCCCTAACTCGTCCCGGATCGACCGTCGTTCCAACCGCGCAGGATGGAGCCCAGATGGTTTGCAAAGCGCACGCACAGAACCAGATTCCGTTGTTACATCGCGTGGTTTACTAGGTGCAGAAAGGGTGGGAGTAGAGGCAGCCCCAGGACTCTGCTAAGGACAGAGACACCCCATTGTGGAGGCTTTCTCCATTGCAATATATTTAGCGTTGGGCGCTGGGGGTTTTGCTTCAGTGTAGCTTCTCTGATCAGTTACAGATTGGCGACCACGTGGATGCCCTCAAGCATCCTGATTTGTTCCCTCGCTCACTCTCTCTGCTTATTTTTCTTTTGTATTTGCCCCCCTTCTTTAATATGCATAACGGTCTGCGGAGGTAATAGGCAGGGGAATGAGTGACAGGGTTTATGTAACTGTGTTAACAGGACTCCCCCCCCCCAACCGTCCTCCACCCTGAGAAAAAGTAACCCCGCCAGCTTCTGAATAACCTGCTCACTAAGCTCACCTCACTTGGCACAGGTGGGAGGTCTGCAGGTTGCCCAGGGCAGGAGGAAGAAAGAATGAGACTGTAAAGCCCCTAGACAAAATCCTCAGGGGAAAACCTTGTGAAATCATCTAATTTGTCTCTTTCCCTCCAGACTAGTTCAAAAGGAGCCGGAGCGAATCAGAATTTGGTTTCTCGTTGGAGCTTTGAAGGCAGAAATAATCTGTTCTGTGCTTTCTGTGAGCCTAAGTGCTTTATGTGCATTCAGTTCTCACCAACCCTCTGACACAATTCTGACTTTACAAATGGGGAAACTGAGGCTCAGTAATGTCCAAGGTCACACAATAAGTAGCAGGAGCAAAGCCCGTTGGGGCGTGGCACCACTACCTATTACACATAATGCTGATCCCCAAAAGACACACAGCAGACTCTCAGTTAGCCCAGGGGGATGGGTGGATGCCGGAGAAATGGAAGTACACTCTCCGTTGACCGGAACTCAAGCCACCGGCAAAATCTCAAGGTTGCTTGGGAGTGCTGGTTGCCCGAGTTCTGATTAACGGAGTCTACAGTGCTATGCGGCCCCACACTGATTAGGATGGCTGCTACCAAACAAAGGACAAGTGTTGGCGACAAGGTGGAGAAACTGGCATGCTTATGCACTGTTGGTAGAGATATAAGTGGTACGACTGCTGTGGAAAACGGTACGGCAGTTCCTCAAAAACTTTAAATGAAATGACCGTGTGATCCGGCAATTCCACTTCTGAGTATAAACCCCAAAGAACTGAGAGCAGAGTTTCCAAGAGATACTTGGACCCTCATGTATAGCTAAAACACATGACCCATGAAACAGACCCATGTCCATCGGCCAGTGAACGAATGGATAGGCAAAACGTGTTATATTCACGCAATGGAATAGTGTTCAGCCTTAAAAAGGAAGTAAATTCTGTGCCAGACGACCACACGGCCGAACGCCGAGGACACTAGGCTGAGTAAGCCGTCACAACAGGACAAATACTGTCCTCGCGTGATTCCCCCTACACGAGGTGCTTCGAGCAGTCGCGATCACAAAGACGGAACGTATATTGGGGTTGTCAGGCTGGGTGTGGGGTTGCTTAATGGGTATGGAGCCGGGCTGGGCAAGATGTCAACTGCAGTCCACCCATGGACCACCAAACAATTTGGGGGTGACCACCTGAATAATAAAGAGCTAGTGGACCGTGCCACTTGGAGAAGTAGCTTTGCCCTGAAAACGTGGGCCTAGGCCTGGTAGAGAGTTTCAGATTTACAAGATGAAAAGAGTTATGGGATGGATGGTGGTGATGGCTACCCAAAGACATGAGCATATTAAAGAAGAAAAGACAAACTGACATTCTGGGTCTTACAACGTACCTTAAACTCCCTGTGCTTTATTTTGTGAAATTTTAACTCGATTTATTGTCTTTTTCTTGATTACCTAATACAGTCATATGGTTAAAAATTTAAAGGACTTGCAGTCTTGACTCCCCTCTTGTACTGGACTCCCCTCCGTTCCCCAAGTCATATCTCACCCTTTCTTAGGGGCAACTAACGTCACCAGTCACCTACACGTTCTTGCAGAGACAGCCCATCTGCCTGCGCAAGCGAACGCACGTGGAACTCGTCCCATAAGTGAAAGGACATCAAGCCCATTTCCTGGATCTCGCTTGGGAATCTGTATCTCGAAATCGTTCTTATCGGTAGCCGGCATTTCCTCGTTCTCGGGGCTGCACGGATGACGGAGGAGAATTTATTTAACCAGTTCTCTCTCGGTGGGCACTCCAGCTGCTTCCGAACTCCTGCTATTTCCAACGCTGCGGTGCATGACCTTGAACATCGGTAGTTTAGCGAAGGTGCAGAGACATCTGTAGTCTAAATGTCGACACGTGTAATGGCAGAGGCAAAAGGTGCGCAGGTTTGTAGTGTTGCCGAGCTGTCCCCCGTGCCGGCTGTGAAAACTCACACTCGCAGCACCAATGTGTGAGTGCTTCTCTCCCCATTCAGTTCCAAAAAAGAGCTGTTTAATTTCTTGGTTTTTGCCAACCTCGTAGAAATGCACTTTCAATTTTTTTTCCAAGGAACAAAAGGGAACCTTTAGGATGGGAACCCTAAGGGATTTCAGCCCTTTCTGCCAACGCACAAATCACTTCTGGTTTGCAGGGACCGGTGGAGTCCGTGCCCTGGTCCCTCCCTGGGAAGACTTCTCATTGCAAACGGGCATTGTGGTGGGACCGACACAGGCTCACGGGCACAAACCTGGGCGTGACCTGCAGGTCCAACCACTGTGCCTATGAGACCTTGAACCAGGCACTGAGGCTTATGCCCCCCGTTTCCTAATTTGCAAAAACAAGGATGTTCATCGCAACTTCATAGGATTACTGTGAAGGCTGAACGCCATGATGTGAGTGAAGTGTCTCTGACTCGTTCAGAGAGAAGCATCTCCCCGCCTCCCCGGGAAGCTCCTTCGTCATTTGCAAAGATACCCCTTCTCAAAGCAGCCATGTCCTCTCTCCAAACAGGCCCCCGTGGAAAACATCGAGTGCCGAGTCCCCGAAGTCCTCAAGCCAAGCAAAGGAAGGTGGCTGAGTCATCTGAAGGCGCGCAGGCCGAGTGCTGGTGCTGCGTCTTCTGGGCAGGGAGGGCCAGGTCCGTGGCTCGTCTCCGGAGTCTCGCGTGGTGGCTGCGACGGGCGTCCGCCCTGAACCCAAGTGTTTCCATTTCCAACTCGGAAAGAATGAGGTGTAGCTGTCCCTGCAACCAAAAGGACTAACACTGACCCCAGCTCGGACTGCTGCCTTTCCGTGAGGGACTGGAGACAGTCCCGGCGTGAGGCACGGGCTCCATGACTTGGGGCCATGCGCTCCTGACAACAGGGACTGGGTGTTACTTACCTGTGCGTCCCCTGTGCCAGGCCGTGTCTGTCCCAACCCAGTTGGTGGCTGCAGAATAAGTGCCAAAGCCCGTGATGAAACAAGACCCCTCAGGTAGGAGCCCCGAGGTCCAAGGATGCAGCTGGGAACGGTCAATCGCTGGCCTGTTCTTTTTTTGAACATTTTATTTAAAATCAGTTAAATTGGGGGGTTCCCTGGTGGTGTAGTGGCTGGGCTTTGGCGCTGTCAACGCCACGGCCTGGGTTCGATTCCCAGCCAGGGAACCACCCCCCAGAAAACCAACCAAACAAACAAACCAACAACAAAAATCAGTTAAATTGTTTCCATCTGAAATTGTGCCAATGAGCAAAGTTCACGTCTCTGAACGAGAGAAAAACGATAGGAATAATTATTATTTGCTGATTCCTGTAAGGAGCGTGAAGGAAGTGTTGCCAGGCTGACCAGACGTCCCGTTTTAAACGGGACAGAACACAATGGTACTGCCCTGTCCGAAACGGCACCTATTGTCAGCCTACGGACACCTCGACCCTGGCCCAGTGAGACCAAGCTGACCACACTGTGCCACCTGAAACAGGGCAGGCCCGTTGTTTCCTGTCCCACTTAAAAGGGGGCGTCTGGTCGGCCCTCCTAAAGCGCATCCTTTCCCTCCTGTCCAGTTGCCTCTCAACCGAACGCTCCTGGGCGTCTCCTGATGGGTGTCCTCACCTTTTCACAAGCTTTTATTTGTACCACTTACTGCGTTAGACCTGGCGATACAGACACCGTGTCACAAAACTTCCACAGAAACAGGAGAACGAAAGGGCCCTTGAGGGACAGAGCATTTGGCGTTGCTCGTGCCTCAGGTACGTGTGACAAGGTGTCAGAAGGTGACTGGCCAGGTCACATGAAGGAGTTTGGATCTTGTCCTAGACAGGCTAGGAAAGAGATGAAAGACCGTGGGCAGGGGCCGACGAGGCGACTGGTGCCACAGCCCACATAATGGGACAGGCCGGTGAGGAGACTAGAAGCCGCAGGGGCGTGTAGGACACCTGTGACCCCTACGGGGCTGCAGGCTCGCACCTCCGTCTGCCGTGGTGAGGCGGCGAGGAGGCCGGGGCGAGGGCAGCCGCCCGGGTGCTGAGATGGTGTCATGGGGGCGTCACGGGGTGCGTCACAGGGGTGCCACAAGGGTGTCACGGGGGGCATTGTGGGGGTGTCATGGGGGCGTCATGGGACGTCATGGGTGGGCGTCACGGGGACATC
>PVJL010016492.1:0-20701 GCA_004026885.1 Lyroderma lyra
TCCCAAAGGAGGGGACCACACTGTGGGAGAGAGGCCGGGGACAGACCGAGGGGCCGGAGGGGGTCCCGACACACACAGATGTGCAAATACCCAGATTCAAATGTAAGCTGAATGTAATTACTTGCCTAATTAAATATTGACTTTTAACTCAAAAAAGGTGATTACAACAAGCTGCAGGAAAGACTGTCCGGAGAGGAGAGGGGGCAGGGAATGAGGCAGAACTTTCAGGGAGGGGAAGAGGAGGAAGGAGATTGGCAAAATGAAGGTCTGCGCTGTCCTACTGTGTGCAGGCACCTACTGTGTGCAGAGGGGGCATGGCCTTTTGTCTTTAGGCGGGTAGGGAGCTGCAGACAGAGGTCCCTGTGCCACACTAGGATTTGTGGGTGTCTCCTGCTTTTTTCCACTCTAAGTCCGCATCTTGCTCCCCCTGGACCGGGAGCTCCCGCGCTCAGGGGCTAGATACTGTTCATGGGCTTCCCCACACATGACGCGGTGCCTGGCACGACAAGGCGCCCCGTTAACGCTAGAACGAATGAATGAGCTACTATACACACAATGGCCACGTGTGTGTGTGTGTGTGTGTGTGTGTGTGTGTGTGTGTACGTGTGTGTGTTCACTGTACGTTGGGATTCAGGTCAGGCCTTAACTCACCAGCTCACTCACCAGGTGGGAGGGCCTGCAAAGCACCCTCTGATCATGTTTCTTTCCCATGATTCACAGCGAACTCCATGGTGCTCTGGGTTCCAGGCCTAAGTTTCTCAGGTTCCTTCCAGGCAGGTGGAGACTCCTGGCCCGATTCAGGAGCTCAGTGTCTGCCCGGGAGGGTCAAGGGGCTTCAGGGGCTCAGATGGCCCCCAGCCCAGAAAGTCGCTCAGCTACGACGGAGCCGGGCCTGGGTGGGGGCCTCAGCAGAGTTCTTGGGACCCTCCTGGGCTCCTGATCCTTAAGCCCCTATCCATCTCCAACCACACCGTCTGGGACAGCCTTTCCCTGTCTCGTGTCCCTCATCACCCTGATGGCATCTCTCACAGAGATCATCCTGCCTGGATAATGGAGACTTTCAGACTCCTCATGCCACTACCAACGCCTCACCTCCTTGTTGGTTTAACCTGGAGGGGACCTTTCTCTTCACACCTAGCGCCTCATTTCCTTGTTCTGCAAGCTGCTTGGCCGCCCTCTGTGCAGGACGCCCGCCTGGTGTGTCTACCTTGCAAAGCTGGACTGCTGCTCTAGTTCCTTGATTCCTGTGCAACAATTAAACAAACAAAAATCATTCCTGCTCTGTGTTTCTTTATCTCCACCAAGAGGCTGAAACTCAACCTGAACTGTTTTCGTCTGAGCACTTTCTGGCCAAGTTGGAGCTGAGGGGATTTATGAGGTTGTAAAAGTCAAGTTTTCAGCAAGTCAAACAAATCGAGGTGTGACGCATGTGAAGGAGAAACTTTAAAATTGGAAACAGGGCTGTGGCCAGGGACACAGAGGGAAGTTCCAGAAAAGAAGGGCACAGGGCTGGAGCAAGGGGGTTTTCATGGCCACAAAGTTTGCCGGAAAGTTGCTTTTCCAAAGCAAAAGGTGCTGTAGAATCACCCTCAGGCCACTGGGGCCAAACTCCTTAGCATCCCAGCAGGGCAGCGCACGGTTAGTCCTGAGTTTTCATTGGGACAGAAGCTGTCTCGCCTCTAGATCTCTAATTGCATGGGGGAAAAGAAAAATCTGTTTATTTGTCCTGAGGAACTACGAAAATGAGGGATAGCAACATAAAACTCCATTAAGTCAGAAGGAAGGTAAAGGCCGGCACGCTGGCCTGGAGGTGGATGGGCTTCGGCAAAACGGGGCCGGCTCTGCGGCACAGCACACGTTTCCTGCTTAAGTCCACGTTTCCTCCTTAATTCCACGTTTTCTCCTTAATTCCACGTTTCCTGCTTAAGTCCACGTTTTCTCCTTAATTCCACGTTTCCTGCTTAAGTCCACGTTTTCTCCTTAAGTCCACGTTTCCTGCTTAAGTCCACGTTTCCTCCTTAATTCCACGTTTTCTCCTTAATTCCACGTTTCCTCCTTAATTCCACGTTTCCTCCTTAATTCCACGTTTTCTCCTTAATTCCACGTAAGTGTGTAGATGGATGTCTGCTAATGCCCAGCGCCTAACCGTGCATCTTCACGAAGGAAGGGTTGGTTCGGGACATGGGAGAATTACCAACGGGTTTAGTGATAGTCGTCCAGGAGCTGTGCTGTGTGTGGTTACTCTACATTCTCACCAGGGCCGTGACCAGCTAAGACACTGCTGTGACAGCGGAGACAAAGGTGGCAGCGTGTCCGTGTGCTTTATTGCCCACTGATCATTCTCTTTTGGATCAGCGGACAAGGACGATGAAACACGGGGCTTTGGCGTGTGGTGAAGCGGACACAGGCAGCTCTCGTGCACGTGTGACCGAGTGTTGACACGAGCGAGGCGGCCGGGCAGCACAGCGGCGAATCCCTGTGGACAAGGTGCAGCTTACGGGCCTTCGGTGGATAATAATGTTCTGACGGGGTCAAGCTGGGTCCGCTTGGCAATAAGTGCACTTCGAGTTAGGTCTCTCTCTGTGACAGCACACCTTATTTTGCAATCACCTTCCAGAATATTCCCTTATGAGCTGATTAATAAAAGTGCACAGAGCAGCCCCAGGGTGAGGCTCTAACGAGCCTGGCTCCTGCCGTCCCCTGGCTGCTGACTCCTTAGCTGACCTCCCCTGGCCTCAGGTTTGCTCATCCTTAGAATGGGGACAGCATCAACGGCATTGCAGATTGTGATGTGGAGCAGACGACGTGAATGAGGGTTCAGTGCACCACACAGGACAGTTCTGATCCTCCAACGTCATTTCCCAGTAGGAAGCCGCGCCTCCCCGTGAGGACACGTTAATCTGACGACAAGCCTTTGATTTCAGGTTCCCAGGAGGCAAAATGACGCTGGACATCTCTGATGAGACTCAGACACTGTAAGTTAAGCGTCAGGTCGCTGCAAACAAGGGTTATAAGTGGGTTATGACATCTGCTGTGGGGTCCCATAGTAGGACAGTGATTGGCACAGAATAGGTACGAAATAAATATTTGTTGAAGGAACAGATGAAATGAACTTGAACTTTCACCTAACTTATTGTGACTTCAACTTTAAAAAAGAAGAAGTGATTGGGAAACTTGATGATAGAAAAAGCATGAGCCTAGGGGGCCGGGGCTGGGGCTGGGTGTCAGGGCTCTGGGCTCTAGTTCTGGCCGGGCCAGCAGCTTTCAGATGTGTCCCTCGATGAACTAGTTCCCTCCTTCAAGTCTCAGACTTTCTCTAAATGGAGAAAGAAATGGTTTATTCAGCCCTGTAGTCATTCAGCAAAACTCTATCGAGTGGCTGCCGGAAGCTACACGCAGACGTGGGCGATGAGGGTGCAGGAGGAAACGAGACTGTTTCTGCCTTAGCAAGTTACTGGGGTTTGGCAGCTTTCCACCACGCGCGTGTTATCCCACAGCTCCGAAGGTCAGGGGTTCGGCACGGCCTGGCTGCGTGGTCCGCTCAGCGTCGCACTGAGCCAAAGCAAGGTGTCAGCCAGGGGTGCGCTTCCCAGCCAGGGCTTGGGGCCCCCTCCAAGCTCACTGACGTTGGCCGACTTCATTTCCTTTTCACACTTTCCACCTGGCAACCTCCATTCAAGCCAGCAGAGGCACATTGAATCCTTCTAGAACTCTGAATCTCTGGCTTCCTCTTCTGCTTTTAAAGATTCATGTGATTACATTGGATCCGCCCAAATAATCCAGGTTAATCTCATTATATTCCCAGGTTCTGAGGATTACGGCACAAATATCTGAGGCGGGGGGGGGGGGGGATTATTATGCTTTTTTGCACACATGGATGCATGTGGTGGGCATGTTCCTGACGGAGGGAGCGGCGGGGGCAAAGGTCCATGAAACTCTAATGGGTTTTGTTCCAAGGGCCTGTGGAACTCACTGAAACGTTCCCAGCAGGGGTGTAAAACCATATAACTATTGTTTCCTTAAGAGGATGATGGCTTCCAACCAGCAGAGATCAAGGCTAGAAGCAGGAAGGCCATGGCCATAGGTGACAGTGGCTTGGACTAGGACGGTGGGGCTGGCAGTCCTAAGAGCTGGTTGGAGTCCGGATATCTTTAAAGGATTTCTTAAAAGTAGACAAGCAGAATTTCTGATGACACGAAAGGTCTCTCAATTCTCTCGCAGCCAACAACAGGAGGGGTGGCTTTGGAGAAATGGTGTCTCTCCTGGACTCCCCCGTAACCTCCAACCTAACTCACCTGGGGTAATAACTAAGCAAAATGCACGTGCTTGTGCCAACTCCCCTGCCAGGCCAGTCCCTGCAGCTCGCCACGCTGAGACAGACATACACACCGACGGACAGAAGCGCGATTTATCAATAATCAAAAGATCGAAGAAAACCCGAGGACACTTGGCATAGAGAACCCTTCAGCTGGGCTCGAAACACTAACAACACAGGGAGGCTGAGTTCTGAGTAGAAAAGGTGCAAATGCTGCTCAGAACTGGAGGGCTCGGGGAGTGGGGGCAACATTTTAACTTCGCTGGCGTCCTGGGCAGCACACACGGGCCTAAGAAGTGCACGGGGAGCCCCCGCGTCCCCCTTTTGCTCATTCTGAGATCAAACCAGGCGGCCTTGGGCTCTGGCTTTGATTAGCTCTGCTCGGCCCGACTGCCTCGGACTCATGCAGTGGAGATGAATGGAAAATGAGGCTTGTCATTAAGGCACACCGCCCGGTCCCCCCGCCCCCCGCCCCCGTGACGAATTACAGGCCTCTGCAGAGAGCGCTGCAGTCGCACAGGGCCCGCTGCACTTGGCGTGATGCTCTGCTGTCTTGAAATTCCTAATAATTTTCAAACGAGGAGCCCCACCTTTTCATGTGGCGCTGGGAGACCATCTTCCTCATTTTGCCCACCGTTGCCCACACCCTTCTCTCCAACGTTTCGGAGGGGAGGGTGACCTGGGGACATTCCTGGGACTGTGATGTGGAAGGGTGAGGGCTCTCACAGCTGCTCCTGGATGGTTGAGGATGAGGGACCTTGGGGACAGGAGCGAGGACTCGGCTGAATGAGACTTAGGACAGGCCAAGCTGGAGGTCCATCCTGAAAGGAAGGGGACATCAGTTTACCTAAGCCCAGAAATCTGGGGCACAACACAGAAACTGCTGCGGCCCCAAACATACCCCCACAGCAGTCAGGGCTCCGCGACACCGTGACCAAACCCATCCTGGAAGCAGCAAGGGGCAGGGCCGGGGCATGCAGGAGGCAGAGACGAACCAGGAGCCGCACGCCTGTGACCTTCCATCTTGGGCCAGCCTCACGTATGGCCACTGACTTGGCTCCCCAGGTAGGAGCTGAGCGGCTGTTTAGCAAACTCGATGAAACGTTGGATCCCGACGAGCTCGGTCTTTTCTGGGTGGGACTTTCTGGTGGCACCCCCACTGATCAGACACTTGGGGATTTCTCTTGGGAAGAGACGCGCCTTTAACCTGGAGCCCGTTCTTCTCGATACTCGAGAAGGGGCAAACCTTGGAAGGTGGCAGGTTCAGCTATGTAATGTCCTATGACAAAGAATTCTGAGGAATTTCAGGTCAGTGACAGCGGAGCATTAAACCACGCATGGGCCTTTCTCAGCATGAGGCCTCGTGCAGCTGTGGAGGTTGCACGCTCCTCGGCTGGGCCTGGAGGGCGAGCTTGGCATTTATAAATGTCTGGAGGTCACTGAGGTTTAAGGTTAATGAGAAGGAAATGTGCTCCAGCTCCGAGTCAGTTGGAGGGCCAGGCCAGATGTGACAGTGGAACAAAGGGACAGATTTCCCTGTGGGTCTCACCCCAGCTCAGAGCATCCCGGAGGAGGTCATGATCACCCCGACGACAACTCCATTGTTGGAATAAGTACGACTGCTCCTGGAGACCTCTCTGTGGGAACCACGGTGGATTAGATGCATACGGCGTTTGCTAAAAAAAATCAGCCTGTACGGTCACCGTCCCCTGGGGTCTGGGAGAATGCAGGGGGCCATTGCTGAACCCCCAGAGAAAGACCTAAGAAGCCAGGAATGGTGATTCGGCTGCTGAGAAGCTTGTGAAGAAGTTTGGGCAGCGTGCCTCAGTTTCCCCACCTGTGAAATGTGCATGATAACAGTATCTACTGCAGGGCTGGCCAACATTTTGGCTTCCCTGGGTCACAGTGGAAGAATTAATTGTCTTAGGCCACACGAAAAATGCACTAAAACATCTCGTATTTTAAGTCAGTTTACGGACTTGTGTTGGGCCGCATTCAAAGCCGTCCGGGCCGCAGGCGGTGCGCCACGGCCGGAGTAGCTTGACCTACCTCCTATCGCCGCGAGGTGTGGATGAGTTGACAAATGAATCACAGGGCGGGTTGCAGAGCAAGTAGGTGTCACTCTGAGCTTCTAACAGTGCTTTGCAGAGTAGTCTTTGGGGTGAAAAAAATAATCTCTGGACTCCTGTGAAATCGGTGTTAAAAATACCTTCTAGGTCACCCGATCTGGAGCCTTGGGTCACGGAAGGTGGACATGCCGGCCAATGTCATGCAGCCATTGCTTAGAGCCAGGACTTGAACCTGACCTTCAAAGCTTAAGGCCACTGCTCGTTCTCCATCTTCGTGGACTGCTCAGGTCTCACCAGAACAGTATGAGGTGGACAGTGGGCCGGAGGGGTCATCACCTCCCCAGGACGGACACGGGGGCTGGGGCTTCCGTGCCCAGAGGCCTCTTGCGACCCCAGCACAGAGGAGCAGGAGCGGGCTGAGAACACTGACCTCTGCCTTCTGGAGGGGACCATGGCATGGCGACAGCCCACCCGATGGCCCAGGTGCTACTGTAGACATCACACCTGTCCTCCTGGAGCCCCAGCAGGTGGCTCTGCCCAGGCTCTGCCAGTGAGCCCAGCGTTCTCCCACAGGCGGCCCTTCTCCCTCAAGCTCCTCAGTCGCCTCTGGCCATACACTGGCAGCTCTCTGGGGACCCCTGGCTTTTCCCTGTTTGTTTGTTTACTTCTTCAGCAAAACCCGGATTACAGACCGAGGTACAAAGTCCTGGGAATGGGACCAACCAAGCCTCTGCTCCCCAGAGCTTTCTGGTTTCCGTGTGGGCAGTAGCATCCATGGGGTTGCGGCAGGAGCCACCTGCCCTGGAGGGGAGGAGTGTTTTACCACTGAATTTGAGTCAGTTTTATTAGTATTTATTTTGTTTTAAACTTTCTACCATAAGGCACTGCTTACCACCTACACCTGGGCCCGCTGCTCCCGCCATCCCTGGCTTATTCTACCCTGAATGTGGGATTCCAGGAAGCACCCATGCAATTACCTGCTATTCCTCCAACACGGGAGACAGTCCCGCCTCAGGGCCTTTGCACGTGCTATCCCATTGCCTGCAGCTCTCTTTCCTAATGCAGAACCTTCGCCCGTGCCTTCTCTTCCTTCTGTTCTATGGTTGGTGGTCACTTCCTTGACCACCTTATAAAAAAGGACACCACTCCCAAGGATACTCTTCATGGTCTTACTTCTCCCCCCGGCCCTGGTAGCCCTGTGATGGACTGTGTGATATGTCTCCTCTGTCTTCCTCAGCGCAGCCCTCAAGAGCAGGGCTTTGTCAGTTGTGTTCATTGAGGTTTCGCCAGAGTCGGTCTCTCAAAAGAAGCTCAGCAAACCTGAATGGATGAATGGGCTCCTGTGTGCAAATCCTGCTCCCGCTCCATGCCGGCTGTGTGACCTGGGGTGAGCTATTGTCTCTCTCTGGGCCTCAGTTTCTTTTTCTGAGAACAGAATCAGGCCTACTGCAGAGCGGCTGAGCCAATCCACCCAGGCGAGGGGTGAGGACACCTGTGCCCCTCAGGGGAGCCCTCGTCCACCCTCTCTCCCCACAGCCTCTGGCCGCATGCAGGGGAGGAGCGGGGGGGGGGGGGGTCGCCCGCTCCTGTCCAGGCAGGAGCAGGATTCCTTCCTGTTCGCCCAGCCCCCAAGCCCGGCCTCGGAGGGCCGTGCAGCCCGCAGAGCAGCAGAGATGGGCCGGGAGACGGGCCAGGTTTATTTCCTGCCTCCCAGCAAAATGCTCTAAGAACGGGCACGTCCGCAACATCATTTCCCTCACAAAGACCAGGGGACAACCCAGATGGACAGAGATATAGAGGACTCTCCCCTGTGTAAACATCTAATCCCAAGCATTCTGTGGGCAAGTGGGCACCAAAATCAAGGACAAGGACTGGAGGGAGGGAGGGAGGGAGAGAGGGAGGCTGGATTCTATCTGAACGAGCCTTGGGAAGAAGACCCCCAGACAGCCGATGCAAAAACACCTGCAGCTGTCACCGGGAGCCTCCGGTCTCAATGGGGATGGTGACAGCTAGAATATTGGGCAGCTGACCTTGAGATTTCTAGGTGGATTCGGGGATGGGAAAAGAGAGATCGTCATCCCCTCGCCCTCGCCTGCAGTCCCCCAGCCCCCCCACTCCTGCTAGCAGGTGAATCCAGCACAGCACACATTTTAACTCCAATTTCGACTTAAACTGCAGCAGCTGTCATTGCCTGGGGGACCCCTATCTTTTTACATGTTATTGTAGATCAGTTGCCCACCGCTGCAATAAAGAGCTCTCAATGGGTTGTCTGGAATTTCTGAATCATCCCTGCGGACAGCCTAGAGGATAAAGAAACAAGACAGGCTGTCCTGCACGCATGGTAAGTGCTCCACTCAAGCAGGGGACCCTGGGGTCCCAGCCTCCTAAGATCAGCCCCTCCCCAGTATCAGCTCAGAAGGAAATGTGCTTTCCTGCTGTGAGGGCACTGGCGGGGGCGGGGGGCGCACACTGGGGTTACATGGGATCCCTGCACCCTGCATCCTTTGGTTTGGATACTAAAACACTCACCAGCTTTTGAAATGACTTTTTGGTTCCCAGCATGAATCTTGCAATTACAGGGCAGAGGAGAGAGAGGCAGATAGATAGTCAGGTATCAGATCAGCGATAATCAAGTTGAAGTACTCAGACCCCCAGGGGAACATGCCGATTTTCTAAGGGTTCACAGACACAGAGTGTTTCCAAAGGATCCATTTCCAGACCCTTAGCGGACGAGGGTGTGCCGTGGGGTCCGGCCTCCCCCCATCGTCTTTCACAAAGGCCCCCCTCCCACTCTAGGAAAGGATCGATCCGTCGGGCTTCGAGCAGGAAACAGAGGGCACACTCATGCGGGCTAAGCTCAGGGTCGTTTTATCCAGGCACCATTTCAAACCCGTGGGCAGGATGCTGTGCCAGCACCCGGGGCCGGGCGAGGCGCACGGGAAGCACTCAGGATACGGTAATGACCGCACGCACGAGTGAGCGAATGACCAGTGACGTGAGCTCCAGAATTTCTAATTCTCTCCTAACTCCAGAAGTCTCTGACTTCTAGGACCAGTCTGCGCAGACCTGCAAGGGAGACACATGGAAGACGATGGGAAGCCGGTGACGTGATAATCAGCACTCCGATTTCTTCTTGTGTTCACACTCAGTCCAACCACCCATCTTCAAGAAGGGCCGAAGCCATCAGCCCTTCCTGAAGAATGTACCTCCTCTTGGCAATCAGATCTTCACAAAGTGTCGGCAGGACAATAGCTGATGGGCTGCCTCGGGTCTTGGAGGGTATTGGGCTGCGTCTGTTACTCCACGGGGACTTGTCATTTCTCCTCGGTAGAGAGGAGCTGTGACAGGGGTCAGCACACCCCTGAGAAGCTGTAAATTTACAACACGCCCAGGGAGGGAGTTGAGGGGTAGGTATCTGAATGAGATCAAATTTCGCCCCTGGAGTCCAATTTGGAGGCATTGATAAGTGGCCCAGTTTTTTTTAATGATTTCAAATTGGTTAAAGTGATGGCATAAATACTCGTGTGGAATCCAACGGCTGTCACTGTTAAAAATGTCACCAGGCTGTTTATTCCTATGGCTTACTCAGAGAGCAGCCTGCACTTGACGAGCTCTGGTGAGCTATTTGTACGACGGTGCAGAGAAATGAGCAATATTAAATTAGGTGCTTGTTTATTCCTCCAAGCTGCCCGTGTGCCTTGATTTATACTGAAATTCTCGCCCCACGTTTATTCACATTGTTTCATTCCATGTAAAACTTATTATACAGCTTCCTCGGGGCATTTCCCCCCCTTCTTTTTGTTTCCTTTCTTGACTCTGGTTAAATAAACTATTGATTTTGTTTTCAAGGTAATCTAAGGAGGTAATACAGTTCTGATTCGATACGCACAACTTAATGGATTCAGAGTAAACACACTTCAGGTGTTCGAGTAGGGCTTTTTTTTTTCTTTTAATCAAATTGACCAAACGGTGATTAACCACAGGGGACATCGCAGTGGGCTTGGTGGACATGAAGCTGCATGTGACATTAATAATACAGAGACACATTGTCAGAAGGGAAATTGCTGTTGGTGGCTCGGGCATGACATGGACACTTCAAAGATGAATTAACACTGAGTTTCTCAGAGTGAACTGAAAACCTGCGATATTTGAGAAGTCAATGGAACTTGATCTAGGCGGGCCAAGAGCGTTTGTCCGGTGTCATTGCAGCAGCTAGTCTGCTTGTCCCATCTAAGACAGCGAACGTCCGTCTTCAAAGAGGCACATCCTATCACAATACACTTGGTTGTAAGTGGCAGAAAAGCCGGGTCCGGGTGGTTTAAGCTTAGGAAACTATTTATTGGCTAGTGACAAGGAAAAGTTAGGGATCGAGCTGGCTTTAGCTGTGTGCAATTCCAGAGGTTTAAACTTCATTATCAGGAATCTTGACTTTCTCTTTCTGTCTGCATGTATTGACATCACACTGAGGCACCTGGTGTCCCCATGGGGACATGCTTCCATGCTCAGGTCCCTCTGCAAGAGAACCAGCAAAGGTCTAGGACTAGCTCTGATTGGTTCTCACAGGGTCACTTGCTATTCCTGAGCCAATCACTGTAGCCAGAAGCATGTGATGTCTGATTGGCCAAGCCTGGGTCACATGGCTCGCCTGGAGCTGACCTGAGACTGGCAAAGCCGGGGTTCTCGGAGCTGCCTCAGAGCCCTGTCCCCAGAAGTGTGGGGGGCGGATCCCGGCAGGCCCAAAGACAGCTGTCACCGCACATCCATCTTGACAAGCTGTCCTCCAGAGTCAGCCAGCGTGCTTGTGCTCCATGGCTCCTCCCTGAGCCTCGGCTCCCGCCCGCCCCCTCCCCACCCTCCGCTCTTGCTCAGCCCCCACTCTGCGGGAGCCCTCGTCAGCCGGGCACCGTTCTGAGCACTTAACTTTCATCCCATTTGCTTCTCTTCTCAGCCCTCTGCAATAAGCACTATTAAAATGCGGAGACCAAGGCACAGAGAATTTGAGTGACTCTCCTGAGGTCACACAGCTTCTAAGTGGTCGGGTATCTGGGAAGATTGACCTCCATCATCCTGTGAAATTGGGGGTGGACAGTGCCTGGCTCTGGCCAGCGGAATGTGACAGAAAGTGTGTTACTCCGAGAAGGATCGCATGCGTGTTTTGCTTTCTTGCCTTAGTGACGTGGTTTGGAATGGTTGAGGAATTGCCATCACGGGTGTGTGTGAGGGCTGTCGGAGAAAGCCCAGCTCTAGACGCCTCTGTTTTTCATAGTGCCTGGCTGGATACTTTCCGGACAGCCCTCGGAAGTGAGGCTGTTGCAGAGTGCTGATGGCCGTGGCCCTGCAGTCCACGTGCATTTGAGTGTGTAGTAAACACTGTAGCTTCAAGCGACTGAGATTTAGGCCTTTTCCTTATACGAGCTGCAGAATAATGCATAATATCAGAGGGAACTTTAACCCCATCTAAATGTCTTTATTATTTTTAATGAAAGGAATGTATTCATGTATCACTTGTGTAATTAAAATAGCACTGAATTAAAGGAGACCCGAGGTGCTCTCATGGCCATAGAATTAATCCTTACCCTGGAACCCTAAGAAATGAAGGCCTTCTAGATATCTCTGTGTTCTCAATGGTTAATGATTAATAATTACAACTTCATTCTTATATTTAAAGTCTTCAGTTATCACTGGTGTTCATTACTCTATTCTTTTTACTCTTCTGCTATATTTTCAGGTGAGATATTCAGCTGTGTCTCCTTAAAGCATAATTGAACTTCACAGTAGTTCATGTAAAAAAAAAAAAAATCCTTTGTTGTCAAAGGCTTCTATGGCAACACTTCCGTGCCAGGCACGTTGTAAATGGTTTGCAAATATTCACTCTCTTAAACTCGACAATAACCCTTTGAGTCAAGCATTCTTATTAATTAACTATCCCACAGATTGTGGGTGAGAAAGCCAGGATTTGGTCCAGGGCAGTGTGGTCCAGTGTCCTCTGTTCAATTATTATATTCCTCTATTTTTTTATACCTAAAATAGTGCTTGCTCCAATGATAGCCCGTCAATAATTATCTGTTGAGTTAGTGAATGAATGAACTGCACTTCACAAAGTCCTTTTATTTACATTATTTCATTTGCAATGTCACCGCAGTCCGTTGACCACTGACACGTATATCCTCAAGTTACACATGAAGAAACTGAGTCTTGGCACAGGGAGCAGCACAGTTACCGTGCTGGGAGGGGACAGAGCTGGGCCTCAGCGGGGACCGTTGCAACTTCTCGTGTACTGCTCTTTCCGCTTCTCCTTAGTTCAGAAAACTGATAACCCCAGGCTGAGTGCAGACCACAAGCTGTTTTAATAATATTTATCTGGAGTCTCCAGTACCTAGAACACTGCTTGGGTTTTAGTACCTGCTTGGTCTGTATTTGCTCAATTAGTGGGTAGATGGTACAGCTACGTTAGTTTATGCCTTTCGCCTCAGCTTGCGTGGAGTGGGTGCGTGACCTGCCCCTTCCCCTAGAAGAGGCTATTTGGGGAGTATTATTGCTGGGAATTGCGGGGCAAAGGAGCTCTCTCTTGGCATGGCGTGCTAGGTGGTCCTGAGGACTGGGACAGCTATAGCCCCCAGTCCACCACGATGGGGACCAACAGAGAGCAGAGTATGAATAGTGTGCACGGGGGACAAGGTTTTGAGCAGAGCACAGAAAAGTGCTGAAAAATTCTTGGGGTTTGGCATCCAGAAAAAGGTTGAACTCTCCACTAATTCATTAAAAAAGAGGAAGGACAGGGTTCAGAGGACTCTGAAAGTTGCGAGTTTGGAAAATCTGAATTTTCCGAGCAAGTTATCAACACCACAGACATGTGAGGACAGGAGAACCTGAGCCGGTTTCTCATCACGATCACCCTGTCTGCAAAAGCTCTCACGTACGGAAGAGTGGCAGCTCCTCACCCCTGCACAGGGCTTCACAGTTTGCAGAGTGTCACTCCACTCGAGATGGCGCTGAGGTACAATGGGGCAGCCTCCTCGGGGCACTCCAGACCTGTCTCCACGGCCGCAGATCGACAAGGGGTCACTCTCACTCTGGCATTGCCCTACTTAGGAGAAAAAGAGAAACAAGCAAACAATTATTGATTTATTTGGAGGATAAAAACCCCCAGCGACACTTTGGTTCCCAATTTGCAGCTGTGGAATTGCTCTGAGGCAAATGGCGGTTCAGGGTGAAAAGCACAGGAGAGGAGCCTTTACTGCTCGTGAGTGTTCTCCCCTCCTTCCAGAAACTTCCTGAGCCCTTGGAGCTAAGCGGGGCCATGGGACGTGCTCTTGACAATTGGTGTGGACGAAAGAGTGTCACTTGCGTGAAGTGTTTCATGCCAGGTGCCCGAGCTCTGGCATCCCCGCCCTGCCCCACGGTGGTGGAAGCCACTGGGAGACAGAAGTCCCCTGGGTGGATGAGTCCTCGAGGGCCACCCAGACCTTGCACAGACTTCATATGAGAAAAAAAACCAAAAAACAAACATAAGCATTTATAATGTAATAAGTTAGTAGGCACACGGACAGATTTTTGATGTCACTGAGGTTTTGGGGTGACTGTTGTTACAGCCCACGCCCAGCCTTCTTTTCCTGTTAAGGGGCTACGACGATGGGCATGGATATCCCCTCTTAAAGCTGCCCCAGGGGAGCACTCAGGTTCTGTTTGGAGGGTGTGTCTCAGATCAATAAAATGAAAATAAAACAGTCTCATCATGACAGTGTTATTCTTACTTTAAATACGTGTTTCCTGGTGGCGCTAATGGACATTGCAGGGAGTGGCGACCCTCCCCTTCCCAAGCCTTTGTTGGCACGACCACTGGTTAAGACTATTAAGAACCTCAGGAGGGGAGTTCCCTGGTGGTGTAGTGGCTTAAGGCTTCAGCGGTGGCGCTGTCAGCGCTGTGGCCTGGGTTCGATTCCCAGTCAGGGAGCTACCCACATACTAAAAAGCGAAAAAAAAAAAAAAAAAAAAAAAGAACCTCAGGAGCTCAGGTGCCTGGGGGTTGGCAAGGGCCAGCTCTGCCTGCGACTTAATTAGGAAGCGGCTCGGAAGCGTCAGGCTGTGAAGCCGAGGTCGGCGGGGCCCCGGATGACTCAGGGCCGCACAGAG
The DNA here is from genome assembly GCA_004026885.1 of Lyroderma lyra. Classification (NCBI taxonomy): domain Eukaryota; kingdom Metazoa; phylum Chordata; class Mammalia; order Chiroptera; family Megadermatidae; genus Lyroderma; species Lyroderma lyra. The sequence goes on from PVJL010016492.1 coordinate 14,518, forward strand.
ACGTGGCCTTTATGAGCCTTCTCTGCTTCTGTGACAGCAAAGTGGGTTTGTGTTCCACTTGGGGACTCATCCATTAGTCACTGTGAAATCTCTAAGGACAGGCAGGTCCATTTCAAACCTAATTTGCACTTGGCTTTTCATTTTCATGGTTTTGGAATGGAATTCATCTATCGAAACCCTAGTGTCTGGGTACCTCATGCAAATGTTTAATACCCTGAGCGAAATTTCAATATAACACTAACAATTTGTTTTCCCTGATATCAGCCTCATTTGTCAAAGCTATTGACCCAGGCCCACACAGAAATGCCCCCCTTGTCCCCCTTGTGATGGTTTTATGCAAATAGCTTTCAAGACTTACTTCTGCGGAAATGTGTAGAGAGAAAGACGACGGAGAGAAGAGAGAGCAGGGCTGGAGGGAACTAGAGAGATGGAGGGGAAAGAAGAGGTAAGTGATGTGAGGTGGGGTTATGGAGGACAGGAGACAGGACACGACAGTTCAGAGTGTCAGGAGCAGCTTAAATGACTTTCTCTGCGACACCGAGTGGGAGCCAAGTGGAGACGGACTCCCGTTCTGCATACCTCCCAGCACTGCCTTGGGGAGACCAGTTAACAAGGCTTTAGAAAGGATCAGATACAACTCACACAGTTTTGACTCTAACTGAGCAGAGAAGCCAGAGGAATAATTTTGTGAGTGAAGCAAAGATTACCCGACAGAAGAAGGCAAACCTGGGGGCCCACTACGCTTTCCAAGAGATACACGGGCATGAATGGGTCAAAGGTCCCCACTACCTGTGTTCCCTGACGAGGCTGACCAGACGTCCCGTTATAAATGGGGCAGAAAACAATGGTCCTGTCCCATTTCAAACGGGACATCTGGTCACCCTAGTCTCACTGGGCTAAACTCAAGGTGTCAGTAGGCTGACCAGACATCCCGTTTGAAATGGGACAGCACCATTGTTTTCTGTCCCATTTCAAATGGGACGTCTGGTCAGCCTGACCCTAACCTCATCTGCCCGAGAACACTCTTGCTGTGTTGGTAGCCTGTCTGTTCTCCCCTCCCATCCCCCTAGCACAATTTTCCTGCTCCCATTTTGCAAAGGAAGGGTGTGATTTCCAGCCATCCAAAACCTTCCCTGATGCTTCGCCTCTCGAGGTGTTCACACCTCCCGGGCATCCAACGAAGGGGCACTTCAGTCCACTGGCATCTGGGGCCAGGGATCCTCTAATCAAGATTCCATGATGCTCTCTAGTCATCTTTTGAAGAGATGTATTTCCAGTGTAAATATTCTTTTAGTGCTGAAAAACCATTACGTTTTGCTCTGTGTATTGTTTTCATCAGTTGAGTAGTGCCGATAATTCCAATGATAATTCAATTCAAAACACATTCTAAGCCCTTGGAGACCTATGTTCACTGTAAATTTATTGATTTATATGTATATATTGACTTGTTTCTATTTGGTGAGCACAGGAGCAGAGCTGTCCCAAAGCACCCAGGCCACCTGCTCATGCAGACTCATTTTTCAATATGCAGTTGGATCGGGGGCCACTGGGAACACCCATATTTGCACATAGCGCTGTGACCTAGATTAGGTTCCCCCCTAAAATGCAACCATTTCCCAGGCTACCTTCCCACTGAAATGGTTTCATGAATTGTTTTTTAATTTTCCATTCGCCACAGAATGGGGTCTCATCCAATCCATTAATCTGGGTTGCATTTGCATTTCACTGTTGCATCTTTTCCAAAAGAGCCATTTCCTGTCTTAAGAACATTAATCTTTTAGATTTCTCCACATAGAATAAAGACTGTTGAGACTTTAAGCTAAAATACTCCCTAATACTGCAAAGCCCCTGAAAGACTACAGTATTATACACAAATATTGCAGACTCTGCTTTTAGCCCTTACCATCAAGGTTATGTATCTGGGATTATTTATTACATTTTGTATCAAACTGTTTTATTCATTAGACCTATTAAGCATATACAGTGTGTTGCAGGCTCAACAGCACCTCTGTGAAATAGTCCATCTTTCAAACAATATCCAGGATCCAGGTTTCATTATGGAAAAGTAAAAATAAAAAGCATCCTAACAATATTTATCTGAATACGGGAACCTACCCAACGAACGCAGTTATAGACTCTGAAGATAAAAAGAAATAAATGAAAAATAAACTGCTCCGTAACTGTGTTCCCTCAGCATCCATTGTGTGTGGCCAAGCACCCTGCAGGGGCCTTGACCTCACACCGGCCCCTCCCGCATGACCTAGCGACAGCCTGCAGAGTCACCAGCAAATAGAAATTCCTGAAGTGACTTCCCCAATGACCCTTGTGATAAGCACTCTCCTCCAGACTCTTCCCTTGTGCACCCCTTAGATCAGACACGCCCCAGCCCCACAAAGCACTCCGCCTGCCCGCAGGCTCTAATAAAGACATGCACCCCAGGTCCTGCTGCACTCTCTCTGCCTGCACCCTGCCTTGGCTTTCCCACGTGGCCCCCCAGGTATGCCACGTACCACCTCCAGGGCCCATGAGGGACAAACATCTCTTTCACTTTCTCCTGCCTCTGGCTCTCCTGCGACACCGGGGCTCTACTTAACAAATGATGATTTAACAAAGTCATAACAGTCTGGAAGTTAGATTTCTGTTCAGAGATCATTGTTTACCAAGAATCTGATTTTAATTAATTAATTATTTATTTAAATACAATGTGGATGGGAGACAAGTCCAGCCCTTTGGGGTTCCAAATGCTGAGTGGCAGGTCAACTTTGCTCACTCACCAGCTCTGCTGCAAGATCGAATTTACGTCCCAGCAAAGCTACACGCTGTTGCATGTGGCAGGGTGAGGTGGTCATCCGTGCTATTGGCTAAACATTACATAAGGGCCTCCTTCCTTCTTGGTAGTATTGCACCTTCCTGCCATATTTGCAGTCATATGATTGGCTTTACTGATGACAGGTGAATAGAAGTGCTGTGTGTCATTCTTGAGTCAGTGTTCACTAAGCCACCTTGTCCTCTGCCTGCCATGACACATTTTTAGAAACATGTCAAGATGATGCCTGGGTCCCTGAATGAATACAATGTGCAGAAACAGATACTGTAACTGAGAGAGAAATGCAGCATTTATGAGAATGAACTATTTCTTATTTTAAACCACTGAGATTTGGGGCTCTTTTGTTATTGTAGCATAAGCTAGGTTATCCTGACTAATATACCAGTTAAAGTTTCATTTACAACTTGTTAAATCTGTGAATTGAAAAGTTCTACTATATGCATCTCACTTTGGGTACCATATATTAATTTTTTTTTTTTTTAGCAGAACCTCAGTCCTTTAGCAGGTCTGAATTTTTACATCTGCCTTTTGAAATAAACTCCATGTACTGCCCAGCTTGTATCATCTCCTTGGTATATGACTTCAGAAAGGACCCTGGAGTTTACCATTATGATGTTTTCGGCTGCCTACCACAACCCTTGGAGCATTGGGTCTGTGCTTACAGTGCTAATCCTGGAGGCCGTGACCTCTGTAACATTTCTCAGCAAATCCATTTTCTGCTTTGACCCAAGGTCAGAGACATTGGTCAATAAGCAAGCCCAGTGTCCATCAAAAATTGATTTAAATAAAAATATAAACGGGAAGGTCTTTACAAGAGAAATGCTATGTGCAGCTAATGGAGACTGAAGAAAGAAACTCATTAGCCCTGGAAATTCAGGAAAATGGACGAGTGAGACCAAAGGCCATGCCTGACCTGTAATCCCACTGAGCAGCAGCAGTCCCAATGCTGTCCTGTAGCTGTCAGTTCACCTGGTGAACAGTGGGCCCCCAAGGCTGGTGGGAACCTTCATTTCTTTAAGTTAATGACACAACAAAAATACTAAAAATCCACTGAAACAATCATCAATTGCAAAGAAAGGGAAGGTATTTTTCTCTCCATGCACGTACTTACCTCCCTATTTGTCTGAGGCCTTAGCAGATCAGGGATCCAGCATTCTTAAACTCTGAGTAGAACCAGACCATCCAATCTAGCATCAAAGTCCTGAATGATGTCAGCTTCTCCTGGAAAATTCTTGAGAGTACGCATTATCACATTCCAGTGATTCCGGCTTTAACTTTCCCTCCCAGTTTCTTAACTGTAGGCTTAACTGAAACCACACAAACCTACTTGTCTGCGATCTTAAAGGGACAGAAGGACACCTTCTGGAGGAAGGGAGGGAAAGAATCAATAACTTCATGACTTCTTACAGAACCAGCGGAATCCAGAGACTGAGTACTCACCAGCTATCCGGTATGATGTCAGAGACCCTCTACCAGCCATTGTCTTTGTCCTTGGACTACCATGTGTTTGCAATCTTATCATCACTACTCTTCCTAGACTGAGACACTGAACACTCCTTTCTAAAATACAAACTGAAAGATTTTATCAATCAGGACACTTGGTTGCATGGAACAGAAAACCTGAGTTAAAGAGCTTTAAATTAAAGGACTTTATAACATCAGATAACTACGTAGTGCAAGAAGTAGTTGTCATTTTCAGGCACAGCTGGATCCAGAGGCTCAAATGATGTCTTCAGGTCCTGAATCATGTCTCCTGGCCTTTTCCTCTTGGGTTCAGTCTTAGAGAGCATCTCCCATCATAGCTGCAGGAAAGACTAAGTCCAATAGAAAAATGTCTGCCACAATCCCAGAAGCCATAGCTACAGTCTGCTTGCACCTCATTGGCCCTGAATGTATCACATGCCCACCCCTGGACCAATCACAGTTGCCAGGAAAAGGAAAGCCCTGATGGTCTAAATCCACCTGACACAGGGCTGGTCAAGCCATTGGGGTGGGAACTGGGGGCATGGTGTCCAAGAGAATTTGGAGTTTGGTCACCAAAAGGTGGTACAATGGATGCTGGGTAGCCAGAAAAAGAGTGTACGTTTCAAAAATCTAATTTCTCATAGAGATTTATAAACTGACGTGGAATCCACAGAAACAAAGTTGCACTATCCTCCTTCCTGTCCGAAGGTGAAACTCATGAACCTATTTTCCTGGGTTGACTTCTCAGATTAGGTACCTGTGACCTTGGGAAGAGAACTCTCTCAACACTGGGACACAGAGCATGTAAGTTTGGACTGTGGAAAAGCATACAAAGATCCTAAGGTGGAGACTAACGCAGGTTGAGAATGAGAGCACGGATTTTTCCAAACAATAATGTAAAGGAGTGCTGTTTCCAAAATGAGGAAAAAGCAACGTGCAGAGGCAGAGAGGCACCACCTACAACACCCAGCCTCCCACGTGAGGAATGTCATCTCACCTCCTCCTACCCCGTCAGCACACCTTCGATGAGTGACTGCAGAGTCAAGGAACTTTGGTTACAAACAACAGAAGCCAGCTTTGACCAACCTAAATAAAATGAATTTATGGAAGGTCCACAGACCAGAAGGAAATTCTGAAGAAATATTCTTGAGAAGAGTAAGAATCGAGTTAGCTCTGGAGTTCCAGGGAGAAGTACCTGGTGGGCCACGTTTTTCAGGGCGCCACATTGGGTTCCAGCCGATACCCGAGTATGTGTCTGTCCTTCACAGATCCAAGTTCTCAGGTGAGGCGGTTTTCTCCTAGCTGGTGGGGGTCCTCGGGAGTCATTTTGGAAGCTGCCAACCATACCATGTCTGACTAAACTTCAGAGTGTCCTTAGGCTAAATTATGAATGATTGACAGGCTGCATTTCCTTCTATTTCCCAATTTTAGGAGGCATCTCTCTCTCCTGGAAATAGCCCTTATTCACACCATGGTTGTGAAGAGAATTTTTTTGCTTTGCTGGCTTCAAATTCATCGAAAAATGTGACATTTCAGGCAAAGTGTTCCACACTTGGTGGCTGAATTATGCCTTTCCCCCACTCTAACTCATGCTTTTATGGAGTGTTGAAGAAATGGGCGATTTGGATTGGGTTTTCTTTCACCACCCCCCCCTTATTTAGGGAGATAAAACTTGGCTAGAGTTGAGCACCTCCTAATCCCCAATAGAAATCTGACATTTTCATTTTGCTTTTTCACCCTCTCTAATCTTCACAGAGCCTGAGGTGGGGGTGGGTGCCATCCAGCAGAGCGTTACAATAATCCCACCCAGTAATAACAAAGGCACCCCTGAGGGTTGCAATGGAGATTGAAATGTCACCAGCCCTTCTCATTTCTAAGGTGATGAAAAGTTGA
>PVJL010016493.1:0-11016 GCA_004026885.1 Lyroderma lyra
CAATGAAGGGCTGTATGCCACTAAATTTAACAACCTAGAAGAAATGGACAAGTTCCTAGAAACTTATAGCCCCCCTAGACTAAAGCAAGAAGAAATGGATAATCTAAATAGAACTGATTATACATCAAGTTGACAATGCACTGTAGAATTGTATGCCTGAGGCCTATGTAATCCTTGCTAACAGATGTCACCCCAATAATTCTAACAATAAAAATGAATTTAAAAAAAAATTGGAAAAATAAATAAATAAATAGAACAATCAATAGTAAAGCAATTGAAATGACTATCCCCGACATCCCTAGAGGCAAAAGCCTTGGGCCAGATTGTCTCAACAATGACTATTACCAAGCATTCAAGGAAGAATGAAGACTTATCCTCTTCAAACTCTCTCAAAAAATTTAAGAGGAAGCAATACGTCCTACGCTATTCTATGAGGCCATCATAACCCTAATACCAAAGTCTGGCAAAGACAACACACACAAACAGAAACTATAGACCAATATCTCTGATGAGCACGGATGCAAAAATGCTAAACAAAATATTAGCAAAGAGAATACAACAATGCATCAAAAATATTACACATCAAGATCAACTGGGATTCACCCTGGGAGCACAAGGATGGTTCAACATATGAAAATCAATGTGATGAACACAGAAACAAAGCAAAAGATAAAGACCATATGGTCCTATCAACTGATGCATACAAAGCATTCGACAAGATACACCATATATTTATGAACAAAACACTGAAGAGATGGGCATAGAAAGAAAGTATGTAAACATAATAAAGGCCATATATGACAAACCCTCAGCTAACATTATATTGAATAGGGAGAAGCTAAAGCCTATTCCCCTAAAATCAGGAACAAGACAGGGATGCCCCTGTCACAACTGCTATTCCATATAGTACTGCAAGTTTTAGTCAGAGTAGTAGGACAAGAGAAAAGAATAAAAGTTATCCAAATAAAGAGAGAAGAGTTCAAACTGTAACTATTTGTAGATGACATGATCCTTTATATAGAAAATTCCAAGGACTCCACCAGAAAACTATTGGAAACAATAAATGAATAAAGTCATAGGATACAAAATCAATGTACAAAAGTCAACGGGATTCCTATATGCAAACAGTGTATCTTCAGAAAAAGATGTAAGAGAGTCAATTCCTTTTGTCATCACAACAAAAAGAATGAAATACCTGGGAATTAACTTAACAAAGAACATGATGTACTTAACACATGGAAAACTATAAGATGCTGTTCAAAGAAATTGAAGAGGACACAAAGAAATGAAAAGATATGCCATGTTCATGGATAGGAAGACTTAACATTGTTAAAATGGCCATATTATCCAAAACAATTTACAGATTTAATGCAATTTCTATCAAAATCCCACAATCATAATTTCTCAAAATAGATAAAAGAATTATCAATTTATATGGAACCATAAAATGCCTCAAGTTGCCAAAGCGATACTATATAAAAAGGATAAGGATGGTGGTATTACACTCCCTGACTTCAATTAATATTTCAGAGCATCACTAATCAAAACAGCTTGGTATTGGCAGAAAAACAAACACAGAGAGAATTGGAACAGAACTGGAAATGCAGAGATTAATTTACAAATGTTTGGACAAATAATTTTGGATAAAGGAGCAAAAAATATGCAATGGAGAAAAGACATCCTCTTCAGTAGGTGGTGCTGGGAATACTGGACAAACATATGCAAAAGAGTGAATCTGAGCTGTGAACACTTACCACATATAAAAATTAACTCAAAAATAATCAAAGACCTTCATATGAGACACAAAACAATAAATTGTATAGGAGAAAACACTGGTAGTAAACTTATACACCTATGGCTCAAGGAAGACTTCAAGAACCTGACATCAAAAGCAAGGGCAGTAAAAGCAAAAATAAATGAATCAAACTATATGAAACTAAGTAGCTTCTGCACAGCAAAGGAAACCATGAACAACACAAAAACACAGCAAAATGAATGGGAGAAAGTATTTGCAAACAACACATGTGAAAAGGGTTGTATATCTAAAGTAATAAAGAACTAATATGACTTAACAACAAAAAGATAACCAAATCAAAAACTGGGCAGAGGACCTAAACAGATACTTTTCTCCCAAAGAAATACATATGGCCAGCAGACATTTGAAAAACTGATCATCCTCATTAGTTATCAGGCAAACGCATGTCAAAACGATAATGAGATATCACCTCACACCTGTCAGAATGGGTATTATCAACAAGACAAGGAATAACAAGTGCTGGAGAGGCTGTGGAGAAAAAGGAACTCTGGCACACTGCTAGTGGGAGTGTACACTGATGCAACTGCTATGGAAGATGATGTGGAGGTTCCTCAAAAAATTGGTAATGGAATTGCAATAAGCCACAGCAATACTCCTTCAGGGAATATACCCAAAATACTTGAAAACCTTAGTCCTCAAAGACTTTTGCCTGAACAAAATATGAGCAAATAGACTACAACAATGCATCAAAAAGATCACACATCATGATCAAGTGGGATTCATCCCGGGAGCACAAGGATGGATCAACATATGAAAATCAATCAATGTGATACATCACATAAAATAAACAAAGATAAAGACCACATGGTCATTTCAATTGATGCAGAAAAGCTTTCAACAAGGTACAACATCCATTTATAGTCAAAACAATAAATAAAATAGGTATAGAAAGAAAGTATCTCAACATAATAAAGGCCATATATGACAGACCCTCGGCTAACATCATACTGAATGGGGAAAAGCTGAAACCTATTCCCCTAAAATCAGGAACAAGACAGGGATGTCCCCTGTCACCATGTTATTTAATATAGTACTGGAAGCTCTAGCCACAGCAATCAGGCAAGAGAAAGGCATAAAAGCTATCCAGATTGGGAAAGAAGAGGTCAAATTGTCACTATTTGCGGTTGACATGATCCTTTATATAAAAAATCTCAAAGATTCCACCAGGAAACTATTAGAAACAATTAACAAATATAGTAAAGTTGCAGGATACAAAATCAATGTACAAAAATCAACAGCATTCCTTTGTACAAACAATGAATCCTCAGAAAAAGAAATGAGGGAGTCAATTCCTTTTGCTATCACAACAAAAAGAATGAAATACCTGGGAATTAACAAAGAATGTGACAGACTTATACACAGAAAACTATAAGGCACTTTTGAAAGAAATTGAAACAGAATTTAAGAGGTGGAAAAATATCTCCTGTTCATGGATATGAAGAATTAACATTGTTAAAATGGCCATTCTGCCCAAAGCAATCTACAGATGTTTTTTTTAATTCATTTTTATTGTTAGACTTAATGGGGTGACATCTGTTAGCAAGGATTACACAGGTTTCAGGCATACAATTCTACAGTGCATTGTCAACTTGTTGTATAATAACTTCACCACCTAAGGTGACTTCTCTTTCCATCACCTTATATTTAGCTTCCCCCCTCCTCTCCCACCCCCTCCCCTTTCTCCCCTCCCTAACCCACTCGTCCCCAAATAAACATTAAACTATCGATTGTGTCCATGGGTTATTTGTTTGTTCATTTCTTTTTTTCTTTGCTTTCAGTTTTATATTCCGCATATGAGTGAAATCATACAGTTCTTTATTTTTTTTTCTGGCTTATTTCACTTAGCAATCTACAGATTTAATGCAATACCCATCAAAATCCCACAATCATACTTCCGTGAAATAGATAAAAGAATTACTAGATTTATATGGAACCATAAAAGACCTTGAATTGCCAAAGCAATACTGCATAAAAAGAATAAGGCTGGTGGCATTACACTTCCTGACTTCTATTTATATTACAAAGCATCAATAGTCAAAGCAGCATGTTGATGGTTTCTTTTGCTGTGCAGAAGCTTTTGGTTTGATATAGTCCCATTCATTTATTTTTGCTTTTACTTCTCTTGCCTTTGAGGACAGATTCATGAAGTGTTCCTTGAGTCCTAGGTCTATAAGTTTAGTACCAAGAATGTCTTCTTCTATACAGTTTATTGTTGCAGGTCTTATATGAAGGTCTTTAATCCATTTTGAATTAATTTTTGTATATGGAGAGAGTTCACAGCTCAGGTTCATTCTTTTGCATATGTTTTTCCAGTTTTCCCAGCAGAAACCTACTAAAGAGGCTGTGTTTTCCCTGATGTATGTTTTTTGCTCCTTTATCGAAAATTATTTATCCATAAATTTGTGGGTTTATTTCTGGGTTTTCAGTTCTATTCCATTGGTCTATATTTCTGTTCTTCTGACAATACCAAGCTGTTTTGACTATTGATGCTTTGTAATATAAATAGAAGTCAGGAAGTGTAATGCCACCAGCCTTATTCTTTTTATGTAGTATTGCTTTGGCAATTCAAGGTCTTTTATGTTTCCATATAAATCTAATAATTTTTATTTATTTCACGAAAGTATGATTGTGCGATTTTGATGGGTATTGCATTAAATCTGTTGGTTGCTTTGGGCAGAATGGCCATCTTAACAATGTTAATTCTTCCTATCCATGAACAGGGGATATTTTTCCACCTCTTAAAGTCTGTTTCAATTTCTTTCAAAAGTGCCTAATAGTTTTCTGTGTATAAGTCTGTCACATTCTTTGTTAATTCCCATGTATTTCATTCTTTTTGTTGTGATAGCAAAAGGAATTGACTCCCTCATTTCTTTTTCTGAGGATTCATTGTTTGTATAAAGGAATGCTGTTGATTTTTGTACGTTGATTTTGTATCCTGCAACTTTACTATATTCGTTAATTGTTTCTAATAGTTTCCTGGTGGAATCTTTGGGAATTTTTGTATAAAGGATCATGTCATCCGCAAATAGTGACAATTTGACCTCTTCTTTCCCAATCTGGATAGCTTTTATGCCTTTCTCTTGCCTGATTGCTGTGGCTAGAGCTTCCAGTACAATATTAAATAACATGGTGACAGGGGGCTTCCCTGTCTTGTTCCTGATTTTAGGGGAATAGGTTTCAGCTTTTCCCTATTCAGTATGATGTTAGCCAAGGGTCTGTCATATATGGCCTTTATTATGTTGAGATACTTTCCTTCTCTACCTATTTTATTTAGTGTTTTGTTTATAAATGGATGTTGTACCTAGTTTAAAGCTTTTCTGCATCAATTGAAATGACAATGTGGTCTTTATCTTTGATTTTGTTTATTTGGTATATCACATTGATTGATTTTCATATGTTGAACCATCCTTGTGCTCCCGGTATGAATCCCACTTGATCATGATGTGTGATCTTTTTGGTGCTTTGTTGTATTCTATTTGCTCATATTTTGTTCAGGGTTTTTGCATCTGTGTTCATCAGAGATATTTGTCTATAGATTTCTTTTTTTGTGTTGTCTTTGCCAGGCTTTGGTATTAGATTAATGTTGGCCTCATAGAATGAGTTAGGAAGTATTGCTTCCTCTTCAATTTTTTGGAAGAGTCTGAGCAGGATAGGTGTTAATTCTTCTTTGAATGCTTGGTAGAACTCGTTGGTGAAACCATCTGGTCCAGGAAGATTATAGATAGTCATTTCAATCTCGTTGCTCTGGATTGGTCTATTTAGATTATCCAGTTCTTCCTGGTACAGTCTTGGTAGGGTATAAGTTTCTAGAAACTTGTCCATTTCTTCTAGGTTGTTAAATTTTGTGACATAAAGTCCTTCATAATATTTTCTTATAATCCTTTGTATTTCTGCCAACTGAATGGGAGAAAATATTTGCAAATAATTCATCAGATAAAGGTCTAATATCTAAAAATATATGGAGAACAAATAAGACTTAACAACAAAAAACCAAACAACCCAATTGAAAAGTGGGCAGAACTAAACAGACACTTCTCCCATGAGGAAATACAAGTGGCCAGCAGACATATGAAAAAATGCTCATCCTCATTAGCTATCAGGGAAATGAAAATCAAAACCACAATGAGATACCACCTCACACCTGTGAGAATGGCTGTCATCAACAAGACAAGGAATAACAAGTGCTGGAGAGGATGTGGAGAAAAAGGAACTCTGGTACACTGCTGGTGGGAGTGCAAACTGGTACAACCACTGTGGAAGGCAGTGTGGAGGTTCCTCAGAAAATTGGGAATGGAGCTACCATTTGACCCAGCAATTTCCCTTCTGGGGATCTACCCAAAGGCTTGAAAATCTTTGTCTGCAAAGACTTATGTACCCTAATGTTCATCGCAGCGGTGATCACAGTGGCCAAAACATGGAAACAACCAAAGTGCCCTGTGACAGATGACTGGATACAGAAGCTGTGGTACATATACACAATGGAACATTATTCAGCTATAAGAAAAGATGAAATATCACCATTTGCAACAAAATGGATGGACGTGGAGATGGTCATGCTTAGTGAAATAAGCCAGACAGAAAAAGCAAACATTGTATGACTTCACTTATATGTCGAATATAAAACTGAAAGCAAAGAAAAAAGAAATAAAGAAACAAATAACCCATGGACACAATCAATAGCTTAATGTTTATTTGGGGACAAGTAGGATAGGGAGGGAAAAAAGGGGAGGGGGTGGGAGAGGAGTGGGGGAAGCTTAATATGAGGTCATGGAAAGAGAAGTCACATTAGGTGGTGAACTTATTATACATCAAGTTGACAATGCACTGTAGAATTGTATGCCTGAAACCTATGTAATCTTTGCTAACAGATGTCACCCCAATAAGTCTAATAATAAAAATGAAAAACAAACAATCAAACAAACAATAATTCCAGCTTGGTACTGGCAGAAGAACAGCAATATAGACCAATGGAATAGAACTGAAAACCCAGAAATAAACTCAGAAATTCATGAACGAATAATTTTCGATAAAGGAATAAAAAACATACAATGGGGAAAAGACAGTCTCTTTAGTAGGTGCTGCTGGGAAAACTGGAAAAACATATGCAAAAGAATGAACCTGAGCTGTAAACTCTCCATATACAAAAATTAACTCAAAATGGATTAAAGACCTTCATATAAGACCTGCAACAATAAACTGTATAGAAGAAGACATTGGTATGAAACTTATAGACCTAGTACTCAAGGAAGACTTCATGAACCTGTCCTCAAAGGCAAGGGAAGTAAAAGCAAAAGTAAATGAATGGGACTATATCAAACTAAAAAGCTTCTGCACAGCAAAAGAAATCACTAACAAGGCAAAGACAGCCAACTGAATGGGAGAAAAAATTAGCAAATAACTCATCAGATAAGGGTCTAATATCTAAAATATATAAAGAACTAATAAGACTTTACAACCACAAACAAAAAAAAAAACAAAAACAAAAAAAAACAAACGACCCAATTGAAAAGTGGGCAGAAGAACTAAACAGACACTTCTCCCATGAAGAAATATAAATGGCCAGCAGACATACAAAAAAAAAAAAATGCTCATCCTCATTATCTATCAGGGAAATGCAAATCAAAACCACAATGAGATACCACCTCACACCTTTTAGAATGGCTGTTATCAACAAGACAAGGAATAACAAGTGCTGGAGAGGATGTGGAGAACAAGGAACTCCGGTACACTGCTGGTGGGAGTGCAAACTGGTACAAACACTGTGGAGAACAGTGTGGAGGTTCCTCAGAAAATTGGGAATGGACTACCATTTGACCCAGCAATCCCCCTTCTGGGGATCTACCCAAAGGCTTGAAAACCTTTGTCCGCAAAGACTTATGTACCCCAATGTTCATCGCAGCTCTGTTCACAGTGGCCAAAACATGGAAACAACCAAAGGTCCCTGCGACAGATGACAGGATAAAGAAGCTGTGGTACATATATACAATGGAATATTATTCAACTGTAAGAAAAGATGAAATATTGCCATTTGCACCAAAATGAATGGACCTGGAGGTCATCATGCTTAGTGAAATAAGCCAGACAGAAAAAACAAGAACTGTATGACCTCAGTCATATGCAGAATATAAAACTGAATGCAAAGAAAAAAGAAATGAAGAAACAAATAACTCATGGACACAATCAATAGTTCAATATTTATTTGGGGACAAGTGGGTCAGGTAGGGGAGAAATGGGAGGGGGTGGGAGAGGAGGGGGGTAAGCTAAATATAAGGTGATGGAAGGGGAAGTCACATTAGGTGGTGAACTTATTATACATCAAGTTGACAATGCACTGTAGAATTGTATGCCTGAAACCTATGTAATCCTTGCTAACAGATGTCACCCCAATAAGTCTAACAATAAAAATGAATTAAAAAAAGTTAATATGACATAAAATAATAAATACAGTAATGAACATAAGTAAGTAATAAGACCTCTCCAAACAGTCTGAAGGGAAATACACATACCAAAAATAAGACAGAACAAAGAATTAATTAAAGAAATAGAAAGTTTTCAAAATGGAAAAGAATTTTTTATTATAAAATGGGGAAAAGACAGCCTCTTTAGTAGGTGCTGCTAAAAAGGGGGCTAAGAAAAGACAGTATATTAATCTAGGCAGTCTAACATATATATATTGGAGTTCTAGAAACAGGATAGTGGAAAAAAATTAAAATAAAAATATCCAAAATGTTCCAAATTTGATGAAAACTATGAACTCACAGATCTATGATTTCAGATTCAAGGATCTCAAAGAAACTTACACCATCTAAAAATAAAGGAAACCACAACAAATCATAAAAAAATTGCTAAAAACCAGTGTTAAATATGTCCTAAAAGGTACCAGAAGAAAAATTACACGCATGATTTATAGAAGCAGATATAAGAATGACAACTGACCTTTCATGAGCTATTTTGTGAGCCATAGATTCAGTTTCATCTTAAAAATGCTGAAGAAAAAAAAAGAAAGAAAAAAAAAACATAAACTAGAATTCTATGATCAGCAAAAACTGCTTTTGAAAGATAAAATAAAATTTTTTTGTCTTCCAATGCAGCATAACTCCTTCCTGGGACAATGAGGGGACTCAGAAATTTTTATTAATTCAGCCAGACTAAGGACGTGTGCTCTTCACACCTCAATTTGGGGCTATGTCTGTGTTGGGAGGTGAGCTGGAAATTCTGAAGACATTGGGGCTCGATACAATGCTTCCTTCAACTTTTCAGTAATGCCAAGCAGTGGTTGCTCTAGGTCTGCATTGTTCAAAATGGTTTCTACTAGCCACGGGTGGTGATTTACATTTAAATTTTAAATTAACTCAAATTAAGTGAAATTAAAATTTAGTTATTTGGTCACAATACTAACATCTCATATGTTTGATGACTGGCTACCATAAAAGAAAATGCAGATATAGAGCATGGCCATCACTGCAGAAATTCTATGGATAACTTAATATGATCTACTTATAGTTAATACCACACTACTTTACATAAAATATGGGAACTTTGTGAGAGAATACTTCCTTTATGCATTCCATCCTTTGTAACATTTTATTATATTATATTTTATATAATATAATATAATATTATATAAAATTATATAAAATTATATAATATAAATTATAAAATTTATATAAAATTATATAATATAATTTTATTTTATTTTATTTTATATATATTTCAGACTCTTAATCTAATTTCAGATCCATAATCATTTTAACATTAGAAATTGCTTACTTATAAGGTGCATTGATTTGTGAATTAATAAACATTCTAGATTAAAGAGAAAATATTAAATTTTAACTACCAGCGATATATAAATATGAAATATTTTAACTTACTCTGTCCATCTACTTTCTTTTCGTGTGTATGCAATTACAAGGGTTTCAAAGAATTTGAAATGTGAGTAAAATGGGTAGGATATTTTTTCCTAGGATCCTTTAATAGGATACTAAGAATTGTTTTCAATTTATTGTATAGTGTACCAATAGAAAATATTGTCTTCTATTTCTTCTAGGTAAACTCTTAAATACGAATGAATTCTCAATTAGATACTTTTTATTGTACTTCATGTATTTAATTTTAAAAATATGTCCTATATTTGTTTTTATTTTCAGCCAGTTTTAATATATAAACAAAATGTCATCCATCTTATATGATAGTAGCTGATAAAGTTTAGCAAATATGTTGTAACCGAAAACAAATTGGTATGTATCCTTCAGGTCTCAGTTCAATGGCCCTTCCTTTGAAATGCCTTGTCCGTATCGTATATAAACCCACTCCCCTCACAATTTAAATTTAATCTGTCCTTATTACTTAGAGAAAGTAATTTTAAATTCTTTCTTTAATGGGACTTCTATCATGTGCAATATATAATAAATATATTGATTTGCATTTATATGACTGAACACATTTCTACCTCACTAGTGTATAAACCCCATAGGTTCCCACGTGTTTTGTCTCACACGATACCAACCACAATGCCTAGCACATTGTAGGCAGTTGATAAATATTAAGTAAATAAACGGATCAATGGAGGATGGGCACATGACTGAATAGTGAAAATGACATAGAAATTTAGTAACATTTTCTGTTTTCTCTCATTAGGTTCTCTATAGTCCTCCTTTCTCCTACTACTCAAAAATCTAAAAGTACAGCATAATTTTGGCAAAAATTGTGGATAGGGTTACATCCAAAACATTATATGGTATAGTCATTTGTTATTAACAGAGCCCTAAAATAAATGTGAATTATGGATCTCCAATTTCTTTATCTAAAATTTTAATCAAAGGTAATTTTACACCAAGTGCCAGCTGATACAGTGTAAACTGTGTGACATTCTATTTTTCATTAAACAGCCCTGTCTCCTGTATTAATAAAACTTATGTTAGATATTTTAAACTACATTATAATATTCCATGTCATTTTACTCAAATTTAAGGAACACATGTTATAGCAGAATTCTTAAACACTATTGAAATTTCCAACCATTGTAAAAGCACTATAAGATGATGGCCATAAAGTGGGAGATCACCAAGAAAGTGAGGCTTTCTGGCATGTTGGTGTCCTTAAGAAGCCAGGAGAGAGGTCACCCATCTGAAGTCACCTCTGCTCCTCTCTGCATTATTCATATTGAGATTAAAAAATAGGCTACAGAATGCAATTCC
>PVJL010016494.1:0-20787 GCA_004026885.1 Lyroderma lyra
TAAGTCTTCCTATCCATGAACAGGGGATATTTTTCCACCTCTTAAAGTCTGTTCCAATTTCTTTCAAAAGTGTCTTATAGTTTTCTGTGTATAAGTCTGTCACGTTCTTTGTTAAGTTAATTCCCAGGTATTTCATTCTTTTTGTTGTGATAGCAAAAGGAATTGACTCCCTCATTTCTTTTTCTGAGGATTCATTGTTCATATAAAGGAATGCTGTTGATTTTTGTACATTGATTTTGTATCCTGCAACTTTACTGTATTCGTTAATTGTTTCTAATAGTTTCCTGCTGGAATCTTTGGAATTTTTTATATAAAGGATCATGTCATCCGCAAATAGTGACAATTTGACCTCTTCTTTCCCAATTTGGATACTTTTGATTCCTTTCTCTTGCCTGATTGCTGTGGCTAGAACTTCCAGTACTATATTAAATAACAGTGGTGACAGGGAGCATCCCTGTCTTGTTCCTGATATTAGGGGAATAGGTTTCAGCTTTTCCCCATTCAGTATGGTGTTAGCCGAGGGATGTCATATATGGCCTTTATTATGTTGAGATACTTTCCTTCTATACCTATTTTATTTAGTGTTTTGATCATAAATGGATGTTGTACCTTGATGAAAGCTTTTTATGCATCAATTGAAATGACCATATGGTCTTTATCTTTGATTTTGTTTATGTGATTGATTTTCGTATGTTGAACCATCCTTGTGCTCCGGGATGAATCCCACTTGATCATGATGTATGATCTTTTTGATGCATTGTTGTATTCTATTTGCTAATATTTTGTTCAGGATTTTTGCATCTGTGTTCATTAGAGATATTGGTCTATAGTTTTCTTTTTTTGTGCTGTCTTTGCCATGCTTTGATATTAGAGTAATGTTGGCCTCATAGAATGAGTTAGTGAATTCTTTTTTCTTTTTGCTGTTACAACTGGATATTTTCTATTGTCTTACATATCACTGATTTGATCCTCTGCTTCATCTAGTCTGCTAGTGATTCCTTCTAGTACATTCTTCATTTCAGTTATTGTTTTCTTCACTTCAGACTAGTAGGCTCTTTTTTGTGGTTTCTTTGTCTGTTTTATTTTTTCCTTGCTATCTCTTTGTTGAAGTTCTTACTAAGTTCCTGAGCATCCTTATAACCATGGTTTTGAATTCTATCTGGTAGCTTACTTGCTTTCGTTTGTTTAGTTCTTTTTTCTCGAGTTTTTTCTTTTTCTTTTTTGTTCATTTGGGACATACTTCTTTGTTTCCTCATTTTGGCTGCATCTCTGTGTTTGTTTTTATGTATTAGGTAGATCTGTTATGTCCCCAGTTATGCCAGGTGGCCTTATGTATAATAATAGGTCCCAGTGGCACAGTATCCATGATCACCTGCACTGGGTGCTTCAGTAGTGTCCCATCTGTGGGTTGTGTGTGCCCTTCCATTATACTTGAACCTAGATTGCTATTGACACATCAGTGGGTAGGATTGACCCTTAGGCTGACTGGCTGTGGGATTTGGCCATGTTCACACCTTATAGGCTGCTATGTGGAGGGCTTACTCAATGAGTGGGATTTGCCCCAGCAGGCATTGGTACCTGTTGAGACCACCCTTTGTGTGTACTATTTGTCGGGCTAATTGTATGGTGCTCTGTTGTGGTCTGAAGCCAACCTCCAAGTACACTGGTTCTGGGGACTATTGGGAGAGGCTCTAGTGCAGGCCCAGGTGACCTACTTACTGCCTGTGACTAAGTAGGAAATACCTCTTAGGTGCCATCCGTGGTTGGCTGCTGCCTATGTTAAAACTGGAGAGGCCATGCTGCAAACCAAGGATGGATGCCATCAGTACTGGGCCCGTGGAATAGCTTGGCAAAAAACCAGGATACTGCAAGGTCTGCTGCCAACTGCCAGCTTCTTTAAGATTCAACTGTTGATAGAGCCTCTTGTGATATGCAAGTTGGGTGAGGCTGGGTCTCAGAGTCACCAGGGTGGGACAAGTTGTGTTCACTAGGTTAATGTAGATTCTGGTTTGGTGCCAGTTTGATACTGGAGCTACTCAGCAAAAGTCTCAGAGCATACTGAGGCCAGCTGCCATCCACCTGGGGCCCTTGGACCTGAAAAATATGTCCAAGAAAGAATGCAATGTGGACATGGCTGGCTCTTCACCACCTAATTGGGCTGGATGATCCTCTTTTATTCTTAATTGGATGTGTTCTTATTCTGTTCCTTGAACGGTGAGTAAGAAATATTAATCAAGTGCAGTGGTCAGTTATGTCCTTGATCAATATGGGATTGTCTCTAAACCCTAAAGATCTAGAGTTCCACAGGGGCCAATGATATTTATGATTGGTCTTTTGTCTCATACCTATGAATGCCCAAAAAATCTTTTGAAATCCACTTTTTCTCCACCTTAGATATGGAAAGGTCATGACCACAAGGTGCTTGGAGGGCAAACTGCCCTACTTTCACCAGATATTTGAAGCCAAAAGGAAATTTACAAAAATAGAAAATATACTATATTTTAGAGTCACTTAGCAGTTATTAAGCTGGGCACTGGAGCTGAAAGAGAGGTAGCTGGTATGAAAACTGTATAGTTGAAAGAGAAACCCTGAATTGGGAGAAGCCTGGATATAGTAGATTTTTAAAAGTCACCTTGTGAAGTTGTAAAGGGGTCTTTGACAAGTACAGAATTGGTCTTTTGTCATTTCTCATTCTATGAAAACTAGTCTTCTTACTGGCTCACTCTCTTCAACTACTTATGTCAGAACTGGTAATTTCGGTACCCACAAGATGATGAGTTTAACGCATTGGTTGCTCATCCCTGTGACAACTCCAGAGATTTTTTTCTCTACCTTGTATGCACTCTTCATTGCCATGATTGTGTGAGATTTTGTCATTTCTAGGTGTTTCTCACCCAGTGATCTCCATTTTCCCTATTTGGTGTTGATGCTCAGTAAATATGTTGGTGCTCAGTCATTATGAATCTCTCCATTCTTGCTTTATCACTATCCATACCATAAACCTGGCTAAATGCCTATTATGCAACTCCATCCGTGCAGCTGCACTTGGGTGAACACACTGTCATTTTGAACACTTCAAATTCATGACCACCAATGTGTTCAGCAATGATACCATGTCTGTAATATAGTTCCTTTTCCATTATTCCAGACAATTGTTTTATACTTACTTCATACCTTAATTATTTCAACATTCAGTATGTTCTTCCCTGTACTCCTATTGTCTAGGTCTAATGATTAATAGTGCTCACTGTCATTCTCAAAAGTGTTCATGTTAAATTATAATCTACTCTGCAATATTGTAAGAGGAGTCATGAATGGGGTCAAGGGAGGGAAGATGCAGAATAGACTGCAGAAGGGAGAGGCAGGTGTTTCTTTTGGGCCTGCAGCTAAAGTTTCCTTTGGCTCAAAGCAACCCACATACCAGAGGCGCATCTTGGGGAGACTTGTTCTGAATCCCCACATTTCCATTCTCTGAAACTTCCCTGAAAGGTTCACATTCTAGTGTTTTAGTTGCTAGGTTGTTTTATATCTCATTATACCAGTCTTAGTCTTTAAGAAACAGTCAGTTCAATTAAACAGATGTGTCTCATTTCAGGAGGCTATGATATGGTGGGCTCCCAAAGTTAAGCCTATGGTGCAAGCAATCAGGTATTTAATAAGAGGCATCTCTATGGAAACAAAGAAAAACAATTAATGATTGGAGCAGACTATAATCCTGGTCTCTGAGTTCCGAGTGCAGGCAGTCGAGATTTCTAGATATCTGTCTTGAATCATCTGCAGGTGGAATGAAGGCAGGCAGGTACAGTCTAATAGGTTCTCCTGGTCTTCAGTTTGAATATCTCTGGTGATATTTCTATAACAGGCACAAATATTGTCCACAGATAGGCTCTTGTGATGATTTCTCTGAAATCTATATCCAGTTGCCCAACTTTAGCTTACATTGCCTTGAAAAAGGGCAGTTTTAGCTCAGTGATTCCAAGTCAAAAGATGGTAAAATGAAAATGTTAGTTCATGAAGTTGTAGCAAAATATTTAAGGAAACAAAAAAATAATTAGGATGCATTCCAGTTTATAGGTAGGAAAAACAAACAAAAATACCTCAAAAGACAATGAATAGCATTAGAATCTAATATACACAGAGGTATTTATTAGTTTCTTTTGAAACACAATTTTTCACTCTAAAATCACCTCAATTTTTATCAAAGATAGCCAAATTAAGACAAATTTATTTGCAAAATAAGTAGTTTCAATAAACTTGGCCTGATTATTTATATAAGTCCAGCAAGAATAGTAATTAACCCCATAGACTTTTTAAAATCTTCTTTGCTGGAATTTTTCATAAGGAATTTTCAGATTAAACTTGAAAACTTGAGGCCGGAAAAGCCAAGACAAAGACTTGCCATCAGACAATATCTGCAATACCTATAGAGCTAGCTGGGTGAGTTTGTATATTCTTGAGGTCCCCTAAATATCCTGAGGTTCCTGCACCTGCCAAAAGTGACATTCTTTACTTACCTGGTAAGGCTGCTGGGAACCATGTAAGCAAAGTACCAGGCTGATATTTCCAAGGGATTTTCTTGGCTTCCTTAAGTCAATTTTAATTCCTTAAAGCTGTCTGGTCATATCTGAGCCTATGCATGTCTGTTTCATGAAAAGGCCATGTATGTAAAGCAGCCCCCAAATGCTGAAGGACCTAAAAGGCCAAAGAATGATGGAGGACAGTCCAGCTTGTCAGTTTTCAGAGTTTGAACAGGAATGCAGTCCTGGGCAGCAGTTGAACAGAAAATGGATCTCTACGTGTTTCACCCTACAGATTACCAGTTTTCTATGCCCTAAAACCAGGCCTCAGTCCTGTGAAAGGAATGCAAGGGTGGTTGAAGGGAATAAAGGGACCAGATACAGGGACTTTTACACCAGAGCAAGTTAAACATTGAGATTGCCTTGTCTCAGAGGAAGGGTTAAATAGTGGAGGGAGGATTAATGGTAGTTGGTGATGAATGAGAAGGCTCTGCACATCTCAGAGTCTACCTGGGAGGAAAAGGGGAAGCAGACAATGGTTCATGTGAATTAGTTTTAAACTGGAGTCAGCATTTTAAGATGAAGTCAGCTTTGTCCACACAATATCTCTCTCAACTCTGATAGTCCAGTCAAAGCCTTGGTAATGTAGCTGGTTTCCAATTGTGTTCTGTTATAAGGAGAACTGATTCTTACTGAATTCATGCAAATAATCTTATTGCTATGGAAATCATACTACTCCTTAAGAGTTTCCAAATTCTGGAGGGATAAGGCAATGGGAAAAATATTTCAATTCTGCTTATAAAGGTATAATTTGCCAACTTCCTCTAAGATTTAAGAAAAAAGTTTCTTACCTGGAAGAAAACATTTGCAAAAACCCAGCAATATTTGAAACAAAAAGTTATAAAAATTATAACCCTTCTTTTAAGTTCATTCAGTCCCATGTGATTAATTGTTTTTTTCAATCCAGTTTTTCATTAGTTCTCTTAACCTTGCCTGATAATTGAGGTTTGTAGGGTCAGCAATAATTCTAAGAGGTTTGCAAAGCTGTCCATCCAAGTTCATATGTGTTCAGTGAAATGGATGCCTCAATCACTAGAGAATGTAGAAAGCGAACCCCAAGTAGTATACACATTTTCTAAAAAATTGTTTGTCACTGTGAGGGCATCAACCTTGTTGGAAGGAAAGCTTCAACTAATTCAGGAAACATACATGCAACAATAACATATTGATAACTGAAACTAAGTCACCATTTAATGAAGTTCAACTTAAATGTACTGTTAAATGAAGTAATGGAAAAACCAAAGAAATGGGGGTATGTCAGGTAGCCTTGAAGAACCAAGTGGCCATCGTGGATTTCCCATATCCCCAACTATTCAATTCACAGCCATTGTTTACACATTCAATACACTCTAGAATTTTATCATCATTTATTTTGCAATGCTTCCCATGCAATTTAAGATACCAAATATGCCTAATTAGTTTATTTTGAGGTGTTCCAGGGGCCCTTCTGGAATTTCCAGGTCAAGTTTTATTTAGAATTTGAATTTTCAGAAGTTTGTCAAAATATATGAAAAAGTTTAGGTGTTTGACTAAACAGGAAGCAATACTTAATTATCTATTTAACCAATGTGATAAAATATTTCAAAGACAAATACAGAAGTTTACAAAATTTTTAGCAAAACGTAGTTCTTTAGGAGATTCAGCTTTCTTAAGTAATCAAGGATCTAATTAAGACAACACTAAACACAGAAAATTATTTTGATAGTACACAGTCTTTGCTTTCTAGGAAGAAAACCTTTTCAGAATATCAGCAGCAGAGCAATAGTCCATTTTTAGCAGAGAAAGTAAACCAAATTCTAATTTTGCATCAGCTTACTTTTGATATTTAAATTCACTTGATTATATTTGTCTTATTCACCATGATCACAAATAAAATTTTCTTTTGCAAGATTCCTTTTGCATACACTTTTTACAACTTTCTGTGTTGTTTATAGTACACATTCATGTTTTCTCACCAATTCCAAAATAATCAGTACAAAATTATTCCTTTTACTTCATTTTTTAAAACAAAAACATGTCTCCAATATCTCATATCTTTAAAAAACCCCAAATATATCCTATTTTTCTTGTATACATAGAAAAACATACTTGTTTTTCCTTTACTTTTAATTTTCATGACTTTAATTCTATATGTTAGAATTCTTAACCCTTAAAAACCTTAATTTTTAATGAAAACTAAGAAGTAAGTAATTGTGATCTGTTATAATGTTATATATATCATAATTCTTTTAGATTGATATATTTATTAAAATTTCATAATTCCTAGAAATATATATTTCCTCCTAGTACACATTTTTAATGTGGCACAAGATGTGTTTATTAATAGAAGCAAAAAGTATATAAACCTATGGTCAATAATTAATTTTTCATTATTTTATTTTATTTGGAAATGGTCTAGACATTCAATGAATGTACATTATTTAATTTAGCTAGCAGAACTTGAAGTTTCAAGTTATCAAAGAGATTTAGGAAACCATTTTTATATATACATACAATATAATTATTGCTAACTTTTTATCGCACATTTCTTTAATGTTCTCATTCTTTACAATTAAATTTAGATTATGTGTGATACTTTCATCATACCAAGTTATTTTTCTTTCTTACAAATTTTGCAACAGATAAAATGAACATACTTGACTAATAAACCCAGCTATATTTAAAAAATAGCATTTAACGCTGATAACTCCACATTCATTTTTTTAAACCTCAATATGCTTCCCCCCCTTTTTTATTATTAGACTTATTGAGCTGACAGTGATTAATAAGAATTACATAGGTCCCAGGTGTGCAATTCGACACTTCATCGTCTATGTTACATTATGTGTTCACCACTCAGTGTCAGTTCTCTTTCCATCACCTTATTATATTTGACTCCTTCTCTGTCTGCTCCCACTCCCTCCCCACTTGCCCTTAGGTACACCCTAAACTATTGACTGTATCCATGAGTTTTTGTTTCTTTGTTCCTTTCAGTTTTATATTCCACATATGAATGAAGTCATATGTTCCTTGGTTTTTCTGTCTAGCTTATTTCATTTAGCATAATGATCTCCAGGTCCATCCATTTTGTCGCCAATGGCCATATTTCATCTTTTCTCATAGCTGAGTAATATTTCATTGTGTATATGTACCATAGCTTCTATATCCAGTTATCTATCAAAGGGCACTTTGGCTGTTTCCACATCTTACCCACCATGAACAGTGCTGTGGTGAACATTGGGGTGCATTAAGTCTTTGCAGACTAAAGTTTTCAATTTTGGGGGGTCATATGGTAACTCTATTCCCAATTTTCTGAAGAACCTCCACACTGTCCTCCACAGTGGTTGTACCAATTTGCATTCCTACCAACAATGTGTGAGAATTCCCTTCTCCACATCCACTCCAGCACTTGTTATTCCTTGTCTTGTTGATAATAGCCATTCTCACAGGTGTGAGGTGGTATCTCATTGTGGTTTTGATTTGCATTTCCCTAATAGCTAATGAGGATGAGCATTTTTTCATATGTCTGTTGGCCATTTGTATGTCTTCATGGGAGAAGTGTCTATTCAAGTCTTCTGCCCACTTTTTAATTAGGTTTGCTTTTTTGTTGTTGAGTCATACTAGTTCTTTATATATTTTAGATATTAGTCCCTTATCAGGTGCATTGTTTGCAAATCTTTTCTCCCATTCAGTTGGCTATCTCTTTGCTTTGTTGGTGGTTTCTTTTGGTGTGTGGAAGCTTTTTAGTTTAATATAGTCCTATTCATTTATTTTTACTTTAACTTTTACAGACTTTTAACCAAATGAAACTCAAATTTGTTTTAATAGCAAATATTTACCCAAATTATATAATTCTGAATAACATTTAGGTTATATTTTTGAGAATTCTCATATAAGCACTTGCTTGTTTAAGTCAATTTAATATAGCTCCTTTTTTAAAAAAATAAATTAACAATACCATCTGGAGATAGAAAGTACTACACAACACACATAAACATACAGACAGACACAAAGAGAACCTTCCTAGCCTTTGTTTTCAAATGACTGTCATAGGACAGGTAAGATAATATAGAAGAACAGTTAGATCCAAACTGTAGATGGAATACATGAAAGTTACCTGTGTAGCTGTCTGAAGTATTTTCCTATTGGTATTTGTGAAGAAAGCAGTTAAGATTTGTATTTATCCTAGGCAAGGGAACTTTGGAGCCACAGTAGCAGTTTGTGCTTTCAAAAACATCTTGTTTCCCTTTTGTTCACTCAGTCTTAGGAATTGGGGATGATTAAGGTAGCTGGGCTTTGAAGTGCTTCCAGGACCGCATTTCTGGTTTTGCAAAGATTAGTAAGATAAGAACAATTGCTCTAAAAATTTGGGCTGTTACTTAAGTGACATCACAGGTTGACCACACTGTCTAATTACATAATCCCTAATTTGCTTCTTTCCCTCTGGTTACTGTATTTTGCCATGTATAATGCTCACTTTTTTCTCCAAATTTGGGAGGGAAAAATAAGGATGTGCATTATCTGTAGGTAGAAAGAATTCTGTATCTATATAAATCTTTTAAATTATTTTATTTATGCTTATGAATAAATTTTATTCATAAATGCTTATGAATAAAATTTTAACTCTGGAAATCAATAATGATATCTGTATGCAAAATAATACCCAGGAATATGATAATTGATTTTGTTGAATTTATGACAAACTTGCAATGAAAGCAATTTTGGCTAACAATTCAACAAAATGAAGTGAAGAGCAACATATTTTTGTCTGCAGACTAAGTGACTTACTTGATAACATAGGTGATGCTGACTTGATTACCATAGGGTGAGCATAAAATTCCTTTATAATACAAAAACACAAGTACCTAAATACAAACTAATAAATATTTAAATTTAAAAATTACAACATTTTTTTCTCTAAAAGTTTGAGCCAAAAATGTCAGTGTGCATTATACACAGGAAGTGCATTATATATGGCAAAATACAGTATATGGTTTATTTTAGCTTAGGGAGGGGGATCAAAATAAACAATTTCTATCAGGCTCTGAATCTCACTTTAAAATTTTGCCAAATTTCTGATCAAAAAGTTACCAAATTCTTTTATATATCTTGTCAAGCTTTGACTAGGACAAACAGTAGGTACTTCTGGTGGTATTAAACAATTCCATGGACTCAAGAGGTAACCAAACGACAGACCTGCCAGACTTCTTATCCCAGTTTCTCAATGAGACAAAATGTCTATTTCCACAATAAAATCTGGTAAAATGGATGTAATCAATTAAAGTTGACATAACATTTTTATTACATAAAGCCTGTTGAACCATTCCAATTTTTAGAATCTTATCAACCCTTACATTTCCATTTTTTTTAAATGTATTTTTATTGTTGTGACATCTGTTAGTAAGGATTACATAGGTTTCAGGCATACAATTCTACAGTGCATTGTCAACTTGATGTATAATAAGTTCACCACCTAATGTGACTTCTCTTTCCATCACTATGTGTTTAACTCCCCCTCCCTCCTCTCTCACCCCCTCTCCCTTCTACCCTCTCCTCCCCACTCCTCCCCAAATAAACATTAAACTATTGATTGTGTCCATGGGTTGTTTCTTCATTTTTTTTCTTTGTTGCTTTCAGTTTTATATTCCGCATATGAGTGAAGTCATACAGTTATTGTTGTTTTCTGTCTGGCTTATTTTGCTAAGCATCATGATCTCCAGGTCCATCCATTTTGTTGTAAATGGCAGTATTTCATCTTTTCTTATAGCTGAGTAATATTCCATTGTGTATATGTACCACAGCTTCTTTATCCAGTCATCTGTCGCAGGGACCTTTGGTTGTTTCCATGTTTTGGCCACTGTGAACAGCGCTGCAATGAACACTGGGGTACGTAAGTCTTTGCAGACAAAGGTTTTCAAGTTTTTGAGGTAGATCCCCAGAAAGGGGATTGCTGGGTCATATGGTAACTCCATTCACAATTTTCTGAGGAACCTCCACACTGTCTTCCACAGTGATTGTATCAGTTTGCACTCCCACCAGCAGTGTGTGAGAGTTCCTTTCTCTCCACACCCTCTCCAGCACTTGTTATTCCTTGTCTTGTTGATAACAGCCATTCTCACAGGTGTGAGGTGATATCTTATTGTGGTTTTGATTTTCATGTCCCTGATAGCTAATGAGGATGAGCATTTTTTTGTATGTCTGCTGGCCATTTGTATTTCTTCGTGGGAGAAGTGTCTGTTTAGTTCTTCTGCCCACTTTTTAATTGGGTTGTTTGATTTTTTGTTGTTAAGTCATCTGAGTTCTTTATATTTTAGATATTAGACCCTTATCTGCTGTGTTATTTGCAAAACTTTTCTCCCATTCAGTTGGCTGTCTCTTTGCTTTGTTGATGGTTTCTTTTGCTGTGCAGAAGATTTTTAGTTTAATGTAGTCCCATTCATTTATTTTTGCTTTTACTTCCCTTGCCTTTGAGGTCAGGTTCATGAAGGCTTCCTTGAGTCCTAGGTCTATAAGTTTAGTACTGATGTTTTCATCTATACGGTTTATTGTTGCAGGTCTTATATGAAGGTCTTTAATCCATTCTGAGTTAATTTTTGTATATGGAGAGAGTTCACAGCTCAGGTTCATTCTTTTGCATATGTTTTTCCAGTTTTCCCAGCACCACCTACTGAAGAGGCTGTCTTTTCCCCATTGCATGTTTTTTGCTCCTTTATCGAAAATTATTTGTCCATTAATTTTTGGATTGATTTCTGTGTTTTCAGTTCTGTTCTATTGGTCTATAATTCTGTTCTTCTGCCACTACCAAGCTGTTTTGGCTATTGATGCTTTGTAATATACATTGAAGTCAAGGAGTGTAGTGCCACCAGCCTTATTCTTTTTATGTAGTATTGCTTTGGCAATTTGAGGTCTTTTAGGGTTCCATGTAAATGTGATGATTCTTTTATCTATTTCATGAAAGTATGATTGTGGGATTTTGATGGGTATTGCATTAAATCTGTAGATTGCTTTGGGAAGAATGGCCATTTTAACAATGTTAAGTCTGCCTCTCTATAAACAGGGGATATTTTTCCACCTCTTAAAGTCTGTTCCAATTTCTTTCAAAAGTGTCTTACAGTTTTCCATGTATAAGTCTGTCATGTTCTTTCTTAAGTTAATTCCCAGGTATTTCATTCTTTTTGTTGTGATAGCAAAGATAATTGACTCCCTCATTTCTTTTCCTGTGGATTGATTGTTTGTATAAAGGAATGCTGTTGATTTTTTTACATTGATTTTGTATCCTGCAACTTTACTATCTTCCTTTATTGTTTCTAATAGTTTCCTGGTGGAATCTTTGGAATTTTTTATATAAAGGATCATGTCATCTGCAAATAGTGACAATTCGACCTCTTCTTTCCCAATTTAGATAACTTTGATTCCTTTCTCTTGCTTAATTGCTGTGCCAGAACTTCTAGTACTATATTAAATAGCAGTGGTGACAGGGGACATTCCTGTCTTGTTCTTGATTTTAGGGGAGTAGACTTCAGCTTTTCCCCATTCAGTATGATGTTAGCTGAGGGTTTGTCATATATGGCCTTTATTATGTTGAGATACTTTCCTTCTATACATATTTTATTTATAGTGTTTTGATCATAAATGGATGTTGTATTTTGTAAAAGCTTCTTCTGCATCAATTGATATGACCACATGGTCTTTATCTTTGATTTTGTTTATGAGGTGTATCACATTGATTGGATTTCCTATGTTGAACCATCCTTGTGCTCTGGGATGAATCCCACTGGATCATGATGTATAATCTTTTTTATGCATTTTTGTATTCTATTTGCTAATATTTTGTTTAAGATTTTTGTATCTGTGTTCATCAGAGATATTGGTGTATAGTTTTCTTTTTTGTGTGTTGTCTTTACTAGGCTTTTGTATTAGGGTAATGTTGGTCTCATAGAATGAGTTAGGAAGTATTGCTTCCTCTTCAATTTTTTGAAATACTCTGAGGACAATAGGTGTTAATTCTTCTTTGAATGTTTGGTAGAACTCAGTGGTGAGACCATCTGGTCCAGGGCTTTTGCCTTTAGGAAGATTAATCTATGGATAGTCATTTCAATCTCTTTGCTATTGATTGGTCCATTTAGATTATCCAGTTCTTGGTTCTGTCTAGGTAGGCTATAAGTTTCTAGAAACTTGTCCATTTCTTCTAGGTTGTTAAATTTAGTGGCATGAAGTCCTTCATAATATTTTCTTATAATCCTTTGTATTTCTGTGGTATCAGTGGTAATTTCTCCTCTTTCATTTCTAATTTTGGATATTTGTGCCCTTTCCTTTTGTCCTTTGATTAAGCTAGCCATGGGTTTGTCAATTTTGTTGACTTTCTCAAAGAGCCAGCTCTTAGTAAGATTAATTATTTTTAGTGTCCTTGTATTCTCTAATTGGCTTAGCTCTGCTTTAATTTTTATTATTTCTTTCTTTCTGCTGACTTTAGGTTTAGTCTGCTCTTCTTTTTCTACTTCTTCTTTTTTTTTTTTTTTGTAAATACATATTTTTATTTTATTTATTTATTTATTTATTTATTTATTCATTTATTCATTTATATGTGGGTAGTTCCTTGCCTGGGAATCGAACCCAGGCCACAGCATTGACAGCGCCAGTGCCAAAGCCTTAAGTCCCTACATCACCAGGGAACTCCCTCTAATTCTTTAAAATGGGGTGCTAAGGTGCTTACTTGTGATTTTTTTCTTGTTTCTTTAGATAAGCCTGTAGTCATATAAATTTCTCTCTTATTACCACTTTCACTGTATCCCAATAATTCTGATATGTTGTATTTTAATTCTCATTAGTTTCTATATATTTTTAATCTCCTTTTTATTTGTTCTTTTATCCAGTCATTTTTTAATAAGGTGTTGTTTAATCTCCATGTATATGTGTTTTTTTCTGCTTTC
Organism: Lyroderma lyra; assembly: GCA_004026885.1. Lineage (NCBI taxonomy): Eukaryota > Metazoa > Chordata > Mammalia > Chiroptera > Megadermatidae > Lyroderma > Lyroderma lyra. The sequence goes on from PVJL010016494.1 coordinate 13,487, forward strand.
CTTTTACACTTGGTCTTCAATTTCAAAGCTTTGTGGTCTGAGAATTCACTTGATATGATTTCGATCTTCTTGAATTTGCTGAGGCTACTTTTATGTCCCAACATATGGGCTATCCTTGAGAATATGAAATTTGCACTTGAAAAGTAAGTATAGTCTCTTTTTGTTGGATGAAGTGTTCTGTAAATGTTAATTATGTCCAGTTGCTGTAATGTGTCATTTAGAGCTGATATTTTCTTACTTATTTTCTGTTTGGATGATCTGTCCATGGTTGTTAGTAGGGTGTTTAAGTCTCCCACAATGATTGTGTTTTTGTCAGTTTCTCCTTTCAAATCTGTTACTAGTTGCTTGGTATATTTTGGTGCCTTCTGGTTGGGAGCATATATATTAATTAGTGTCAAGTCTTCTTGTTGTTGTATTGTGCCTGTTATCATTATGTAATGTCCATCCTTGTCTTTTACTATCTTTTTTAACCTGAAGTTTATTTCATTAGGTATCAGTATGGCAACTCCTGCTTTTCTCTGGTTACCATTTGCTTGAAGTATTGTTTCTCATCCTTTCACTCTGAGTCTGTCCTTATGACTGAGATGTGTTTCTTGGAGACAGCATATGGATGAGTTCTGTTTTTTAATCCAGTCTGCTACTCTGTGTCTTTTTATTGGCGAGTTCAGTCCATTAACATTTAGAGTGATGATTGCTGTGTGAGGGTTTCCTGTGGCCATTACTTATTTGTTTATTTGTTTTTGTTTTATTTTTGTTTCTTTCTTGTTGCCCCAACTTTGTTCCATTTTTCCTGATGTTTTGTTTCAAGTCAAAGAGACTCCTTCAGTATTTCTTGAAGTGCTGGCCTTGTATTGGCAAATTCCCTCAGCTTTTGTGTGTCTGAGAAGGTCTTTATGCAGTCTTCACATCTGAAAGATACTTTTGCTGGATAATTTGTTCTTGGCTGGAAGTTTCTGTCTTTTAAAATTTTGAATATTGGATTCCACTCCCTCTTGACTTGTAGAGTTTCTGCTGAAAAGCCTGATGGATTTTCTTGTAAAGGTTATAATTCTTTTTTCCCTGGCTGCCTTGAGAATTGTCTCTTTGTCTTTAGTTTTGGACATCTTTAGTACCATTTGTCTTGGAGAAGATCTGCTATGGTCCAGGTATCTAAGGGAACTGTTTTCTTCATGAATTTGGGGTTCCAGATCTTTCCATAGGTTTGGAAAGTTCTCATCTCCTATTTGTTTGAGTATGTTCTCTGTAGAGTGCTCTGCTTTTTTTTCTAATCCTCTTATCCTGATGTTTTGTCTCATGGAGTCAGATAGTTCTTGCAGAGTTCCTTCAATCCTTGTGGTTCTGTATTCCCTCTCTTTCTTTTCTGAGATGTTTCCATGTTCTGATCTTCAATATCACTTATTCTTTCTTCCATCTGGTTGGCCCTATTTCCTATGTCAGTTATTTCATTTTTCACTTCTTTTATTGTATTATTTATATCTCAAATTTTCATCTCGATCTTCCTTATATTTTGAATTTCTTTGTAAAATTGTTCCTTTTTTTCATAATTTTCCTTTCTTATGTCGTTCATCTCAGCTATGGAGTTCTGCCAGTATGTTTTCATTTCTCTCAGAGCCTTTAGAACAGCTTCTTTAAATTCTCTGTCTCTTAGCTCAGAAACTTCTAAGTCTAAGAAGCTGTCTTCTGGATAAAGTTTATGGTCTTTCTGAGTAGTTTTTGTTTTTAAGGAATTCATCCTGACTGCTGGGTTCTTCCTCTTTGACATGAGGGCGTTATGTTCAGCAGAGCCCTGGAACCCTGATTAGTATTTTTGTGGTGTCTTGCTGTAGGGCAGACACTAGGTGGCTCTGGGGGCCAAGTTTTGGGAGAGAGGGATTTTTTTATTTCTTATTTCTGGTCTCCTGCCACGTTTGGAGGTGATATGCACCTATATGGGGTCCCTCAACTTATTGTAGTTAGTTGGTTGAGGAGGCTGTAGAAGAGGGGAGAGGCCAACAAAAAGCACGCTGGGGCAGCTCCACCTCTTGCCCTATGCTAGGGAAGTTGGGTGATGCGGTCCAAAGCTGTTCTTGCTGGCTGGGGAGAATGCTATCAAATCCACCTTTCTTCCCAGGCCTGTTCCAGCAATCAGCCATTGGGGTGTAGGCTGCAGGCTCACACTGCTTGTAGTGTCCAAAGCTGTGGGTCTGACCTCAGGCAGTATGAATGCAGCTGGCTTGCCTCCACAGTGGGCCAGGGACAGGAACTGTGGCCCTGTGTAGGAATCATGTGCGCTTGTGCTGTGGGTCGCTAGGGCACTGGGAGCCAAGGTGCTGCCTCTGGGGATCCACTTCAGCCTGTGGTTGTTCATAGTCCTCGTTCAGCCTTCTTGTTACTCAAAAGCTCCAGAGACTTGCTCCCAAGCTCTGTCCCTAACACGTTGCTCTAAGGCTCAGCTCCCCCATGGTCTCCCACTGTTCTGCTACTTTGCTGGCTTTTACTTTTGTTGCCTCTTGGCCTCTCCAGTGCACTGTGGTGCTACTGGATAGTCAGCCGCGATCAGGTCCTATCGTGATGCATCTCTGCTCCCTCCCCTCTCTTCCACTCGCCCCTTTCTCTCCAACCTTCAGGTGTTTACTTGCAATGCATTGATTTCTCAGCTGCCGTTGTGTCACTCAGGGTCCTCTTTCTTGGCTCCTGAATGGCCGTTCAATTGTGTTTTCTGGGAGAGGCTTTAGGGACCTCCTCTCCAGTTGCTATCTTGCTTTTTCTCCCCATATTTTTTTAATTCCCATCTCTGGGAGGAATGAACAGACACAGGAACCTTCCTTGAGAGCTTGTCACAGCCAGACAGAGAGAAAGTGAACACTGTGAAGTGCCCTTTCTAGATGGTGGAAGTCAAAGAGAAACTATCCTCACTGATCATATGACTAAGCTTTCAGGATATACAAGATGAAAGGAGAGACACTAGATAGACAGAGAAAAACAGAATTAACACAACTCATGAGTACTCATACCAAAGAACTAGGAGTCCCTAAGCCTGTAGATAGTAGTCTCAGAAATAGTTTCTCCTGCCAATCTAAATTTAGAAGAGAGAAAAGGATTCTTACAACATTCACTTCCACCAGATTCTGCAGCCAGTGATCTGTTGGTGTGCTGACAGGGCAAAAACCCTTCGCTTCTGCCTAGTTGTGTCAGATGCCCCAAGATCTCCTCATCTGCAGCAGCCTTGTGGGAAAGCTTGGGGCTCCAGCCAGTGGGTTTATCCAGCTCACAGCACCAACTGTGCAGAAGGAAGAAACTTTACTTTATCCTCAAGGTTTTTTCTGCTGGTCTAGTAATCAAATAGACGTGAACCTGGTGGGCAAGAGAAAACAATTAAATTAAATTTAATATATACATATGTATGGGAATCCCAGATACATGAGAGAGTCAGAGACCCCACATGCAAAATAGTGTTTTAATAACCAGTTTCTAATTTTGGTTGTTTATTTCCAACTTTTAATTAATTATATGCAATTCTCTAATAAACATTCAATAAGTTAGGATGTTTTTGGCTTCAAGTAACAATAAACACAAATGAAAGTGTTTTAAACAATAAGGATAGTGCAGAACCTCATGTAATGCAAAACTCAGTGGTAGGAGGTTCTTAGACGAGTTGACAGACAGCTCACTGATCTCGTATTTAAAGTGCAAGAGAAAGCCACTGTGGAAGTAATAATGATGTAGTTGTTCAAAGCAGAGCACCACACTAGAGAACCAGAGCAAATTCTTTCAACAATATTTATTGAACACATACTACTATATCCAGGCAGTAGTCTAGGTGCTGGGATAATAGCACTGAAAACAAAAAACCAAAAACAAAATGTCCCTGCCCTGTGACATTTAAATTCTGGTGTGTGTGTGGATAGAATAAATAAAATAAAAAGGGAAATGCACACAAACATTAAAAAAGAATAACAAAGAAAAATAAAAGAAGTGGCAGATGGGTGCTAGGTCAATGTTAAATAAGATGGTTAGAGAAGGCCTCACTGAAAGATGATACCTGAGCATGGTCCCAAAGTAAGTGTGCACACAAGCCATGATTGCACATGGAGAAAGGGGTTCCAGATGAAGAGGACACAAGCACCCCAAGTTGGGGGCTCATCTGCAATGTTTGAGGAACAGCTGGGAGGCCATATTGGTGACATAAAGCTATGCATAGAGCACAGAAAGGTGAAGTGAGAGAAGGATGAGTCCCCACGGCCATCACATGGGTATGGCACACACTCCTAGTGAGGCAGGGCTCATTTGACCTCTTAATGGGGTCACTCTAGTGTTGTTTGAAGCATAGATAGCAGGGCTGTAGCAGACAGAGCACAGACACCCTTCAAGATGCAGATCTAATCATTTTTTTGAGAAATAATAGGTGCTTGAACCTGGATAGTGACCATGGAGTAGGTTTGAAATTATATGATAATTAACTTCTCAAACTTGCCACCGTGTGCTTATGTTGGCAGCACTGTACAAACAAGTCAGTAAGATTTCCTAACCTTGGTATATCTGTGTCTCACAGCTGTGTTTGTGTTGATGTGTGACAGTGTATTGCTGAGTGGGGTTCATTATTGTATGTTGTGTGTCGTCGCGAGAATGTTGGAGCTTGAATTTGAGCAATGAAGAAACACTAAATTTCTTGTTAAACTTGGCAAGAGTAGAAGTGAAATCAGAAACATGTTAGTCCAAATTTATGAGGATAATGCCAGGAAGAAAACAGGAGTGTATAAGTGGATTAAACATTTTTCTAAGGGGAGAGAAAGTGTCACTGATGGAAGAGAGGTCGGGGCGGCCAGCAACAAGCAGAACTGATTAAAACACTGCAAAAATTCATCAAATTGTGCATCCAAATTGACTGCTGACTGTGAGATGCATAGCAGACCAAGTAAACATTGATAGAGGAACAGATAGGAAAATTTTAACTGAAAATCTTGGCATGAGAAAGGTGTGTGCAAAAAGGGTCCCAAAGGAGCTCACCGATGAACAAAAGCAAGCAAGAGTCAAAGTTTGCCAAGACATTTTAGAGAGGGAAGACAATGTTTTGGGCCATATTCTCACTGGTGATGAAACACGAGTTTACCAATATGACCCTGAAATGAAATGTCAAAGTGCTCAATGGAAGCCAGCCAATTATCCATGACCAAAATGTTCTATCAGCCCAAATAAAGAGTAAAAATTATGTTGCTAAATTTATTTGATATCAGACGGATTGTTCATTACAAATTGTACCAACTAGACAAATAGTCAACCCAGTTTAGTATTTGGAAGTGCTGAAAAGACTGCATGAAAAAGTTAGACAAAAATGACCTGAAATTTTCATCAATAACTCATGGCTCTTGTATCATGACAATGTACCAACTCACATGGTATTGTCTGTGAGGGAATTTTTAGCGAGTACACAAATAACTGTATTGGAATACCCTCCTTACTCACCTGATGTGGCCCACAATGACTGTTTTTCACTTGAAAATAAAAGAAATATTGAAAGAAGACATTTTTATGACATTTAGGACATCAAGGGTCATACGACAACAGCTCTGATGGCCATTCCAATAAAAAAGTTCTAAACTTGCTTTGAAGGGTAGACTAGGCACTGGCATTGGTGCATAGCTTCACAAAGAGAGTACTTTGAAGGTGACCATAGTGATATTAGCAATGAGGTATGTCGCAGTTTTTTTAGGATGAGTTCACAAACTTAATTGTCACACAGTGTATCTTCAGTTAATTTTTATATATGGTATAAGGAGTACAACTCAATTTTCTTGCATTATAATATTCACTTGCCCCAGCACCATTTGTTGAAGAGACAATTTTTTCCTTCATTGAGCTTTCTTTTTTTTTTTTTTTTATTGGGGTGACATCTGTTAGCAAGGATTACATAGGTTTCAGAAATAAAATTCTACAGTGCATTGTCAACTTGATGTATAATCAGTTCACCACCTAATGTGACTTCTCTTTCTATCACCTTATATTTAGCTTCCCCCCCTCCTCTCACACCCCCTCCCCTTTCTCCCCACCCTAACCCACTCATCCCCAAATAAACATTAAACTATTGATTGTGTCCATGGGTTATTTGTTTGTTCATTTCTTTTTTTCTTTGCTTTCAGTTTTATATTCCGCATATGAGTGAAGTCATACAATTCTGTCTGGCTTATTTCACTAAGCATGATAATCTCCAGGTCCATCCATTTTGTTGCAAATGACAATATTTCATCTTTTCTTAAACCTGAGTAATATTCCATTGTGTATATGTACCACAGCTTCTTTATCCAGTCATCTGTCGCAGGGACCTTTGGTTGTTTCCATGTTTTGGCCACTGTGAACAGCGCTGCAATGAACATTGGGGTACATAAGTCTTTGCGGACAAAGGTTTTCAAGTTTTTGAGGTAGATCCCCAGAAGGGGGATTGCTGGCTCAAATGGTAGCTCCATTCCCAATTTTCTGAGGAATCTCCACACTGCCTTCCACAGTGGTTGTACCAGTTTGCACTCCCACCAGCAGTGTACCAGAGTTCGTTTTTCTCCACATCCTCTCCAGCACTTGTTATTCCTTGTCTTGTTGATAACAGCTATTCTCACAGGTGTGAGGTGGTATCTCATTGTGGTTTTGATTTGATTTCCCTGATAGCTAATGAGGATGAGGATTTTTTCATATGTCTGCTGGCCATTTGTATTTCTTCATGGGAGAAGTGTCTGTTTAGTTCTTCTGCCCACTTTTCAATTGGGTTGTTTGTTTTTCTGTTGTTAAGTCTTATTAGTTCTTTATATATTTTAGATATTAGACCCTTATCTGATGCATTATTTGCAAAACTTTTCTCCCATTCAGTTGACTGTCTCTTTGCTTTGTTGATGGTTTCTTTTGCTGTGCAGAAGCTTTTTAGTTTGATATAGTCCCATTCATTTATTTTTGCTTTTACTTCCCTTGCCTTTGAAGACAGGTTCATGAAGTCTTCCTTGAGTCCTAGGTCTATAAGTTTAGTCTTCTTCTATACAGTTTATTGTTGCAGGTCTGATATGAAGGTCTTTAATCCATTTTGAGTTAATTTTTGTATATGGAGAGAGTTCACAGCCCAGGTTCATTCTTTTGCATATGTTTTTCCAGTTTTCCTAGCACCACCTACTAAAGAGGCTGTCTTTTCCCCATTGTATGTTTTTTGCTCCTTTATCGAAAATTATTTGTCCATATATTTGTGGGTTTATTTCTGGGTTTTCAGTTCTATTCCATTGGTCTCTATTTCTGTTCTTCTGCCAGTACCAAGCTGTTTTGACTTTTGATGCTTTGTAATATAAATA
>PVJL010016495.1:0-20782 GCA_004026885.1 Lyroderma lyra
GGGGGGCGGGCGGGGGCTGGAGAGAGCAGGCCTTGGTATGTCCCTTCTGGTCAGGGACTCACGTTTTCCTCAAAGCACCACCCTCTGCACTTTGATGGGGGTGGGGGCCCTGGCCAATCAGAGGACCACATTCCTGACCTTGTGATTGGTTCAGGGGTAGGCCCATGACCCAAGCTGAGCCAATGAAAATCCTCCGGTGTTGCTAAGGGGCTAGAAAGTGGGTTCTGGGACCAGGGAGGCCATGTTGCCACTCAGGGTGACCTTCCTTGGAGGGAAGTCCTTCCTCTGGGGAGCAGAGCCCGAGGTGGGTGGAAGCAGGCTTCTGATTCGAGGAGTTCCTGGATCCAATCAAGCTCAAGACCAGATTACTAGAAATTCTCCAGATGCTGGAGCCAATTCATTCTTTTCGTGAATTCATTTAGCCTGTTGGGGTTGGGTATCTCACCACGTGTAACCGAGGGGATCATGGGTGGCATGGGTGTGTGACAGGGTGACGAACGGGCAAGCTGTGTCCACGTGTGCTCCCCAGAGAGCCTCCCAGGGGCCTTGCAGAAGCACGCGGGCCCTTCTGTGTAAGTCGGGAAATCCACGTCGGCATTGTTCTGGGGTGCCAGGCTGGCTCCCTGGCTCAGGTCCCTGGCAGGGTTCCCCAGCCCCCCGCTTCTATTCGTCACATGGACATGTGTGTATTAATCAGCCCGGCAGCCTGGGGAGCCCCTGTGTGCTGGCCTGGCCCCCTGTCAGATGCCGGGGGGTCCGGGTGGGCTGGCCCCCTGTCAGATGCCGGGGTACCCGGGTGGGCTCGCTTGCCTCTGCCCTCTAGGAGCTCCAAGGGCACCTCGCAGCCTCTGGGGGCAAATGGACACTGAGCAGGACTCGCTCCAAACGTGACTGGATGGGGTCACAAACAGATGTCGGGCCCCCCCTCCCAGCATATTAGCAGAAGATTGAACCCCTGTCCACGTGGGGTTTCTGACTGAGCGATAGGACGATCTGGCAGAGCTGGGCCCACATCTGTACAGGACAGCAGCCCGCCCGGCCTGTTGGGTGGGCGGCTTGACTCCTTCAGGTCTCACCCGGCCCCTGTCGCTGCTGGCACCGAGGCCCAACCTTGAATTCAGGACTGACCCCGCGTCTGCAGGGTGGTGGCTTAGGGGCGGGAGGGTCAGGACTGAATAAACACGAAGGAGAGGGGATGGACGGGAGACCCAGGCCTGGGGGTCTGGATGGCCAGGTTTGCTGAACAAATAGGTGGACAGACGAATGGATCGGGGGCAAAGGTGAGAGGGGCCGAGAGCTCTTTTCAGATGGTGACAGGAAGCAGAGGAGGCCGGGGGCACGGAGTGGGGGGCACATTCTTGTGCTGAGGCCCACATGGGGCTGGTCTCGGGGACATGGAGGGCTCAGCACAGGAGCCTCCAAGGTCAAGGCTGGGGCTTCCCCACCCCCCACCCTCTCCTCCTCTAAGAGCCTCTGTACCTTCAGCCTTTGACTGCGAATTCTAGTTCCTGCTTCCGTCGGTTTGGGAAGGAAAACCTACCGTCCCCCCACAAACGGAAAACCCGCGTCACAGCCACACAGAGAAGGGGGGCATCAACGTGGTCACAGCTACAGAGGCGACGGCGTGGGGCGGGCCCTGAGCCCGAGGTCTGAGCTCTCCGCTCCAAATGGGAGTGTGTGTGTGTGTGTGTGTGTGTGACTCCACGTGCATGAAGTCCCCAGGGTGGTCGGACTCCCAGGGACAGAGAGTAGAAGGGGGGGGCAGTGAGTGTGTAATGGGACAGGGTTTCCGCTGGGAAGCTGGACGGCGGCCGGCGCTGGCCGCACGGCAACGTGAATGGCTAAACGGACCCGGGCGGTGGCCGAGGCGGTCAGGGGCGTGGGACGTGTGTTTTAGGACAGGTCTGTTCCTTCTCTTTAAAGGAGCTGAGCAGACGGTCTCGAAGCCGCCCCAGCGTCGAAGGGAGACGTTCCCCCTGGTGGAGCGGATGACGTGAAGGAGAATTGAAAATGGATGGCTCACCGAGACACGCTGTTCTTCAAACTAACTCGGGGACGTGTGGCCGCGTCAGGAGGGGCGCGAACGCCGGGGGGGGGCTGGCCAGGGGCGGGAGGGCTGGGGCGGTGGGGGGGCCAGGGGCTGGAGGGCCGGCCGCCCTGCACAGAGGGGTCTGCATGTGTCCCGCAGGAGCTGCCAGCGCTGTGGCTGTGCTGACCGGAAGGCGTGGCCCCAGCGCGCTGCCCCCCCCCCCCCCCCCGCTCAGGGTGACCCCCCGGGGAGGCCCCTCACCCACCAGAGCCGGATCGAGGGGGCGGGGGTGACACCGCTGTGGATGTGCCTGTGGGGGTACTTGGGTGGCGTCCGTCATGGGGTCTGGGGCCCCGCATGGTCCAGCAGGCCACATCAGAGGCAGGGTGGGCCGCGGAGAGCTCGGGGAGGAGATGGGGGGCTGAGGACGGAGGGGACCGCGGGGGCAGGAGCCTGCAGAATCCCCTCTCTGCCCTGCTTCATGGGGAGCTGGGCTCCGCCCTGGGGGCCTGGGGGCCATGAGATCGCGGCCCCCCGGAAAGCTTGTGCACCTCCCCCCTCTCTCTGGTTGCTGGTTTGCTCCCGCCTCGCCAGCGGGCTGGCCAGTGCCACCGGCGTCTGTTTTGCAGGCACGCGGGTGGTCAGCAGACACAGGGCGTGTGCAGAGCCGCGTCGCACCCATCTTTATGTTATTAACACCCCAAAGCAAGGCAGCTCCAAGTTAGAGCATCTGCAGTCCAGCCCAGTGGGAGCGCGCCATATGGGGCCGACTGGAGACGGGAGGCGGCAGAGGTGGCGGGTCCCTGCCTCGTCGGGCGGGGGCTGCAGGCTCGTCCCCCTCCCCCAGGGCCGGCCAGCCCTCACCCCTCCCTCCAGGCGCTCATCTGTGCCATCTTCCCCGAGCCGTCTCCAGGGAGAGAGGGAACCGAGGCAGGCGGAGACCTGTCCCCGGGGTGGGAGCAGGTCACCTACAACAGACGGGGAAGATAAGAGGGTCCTCGGCAGTTACGAGGACCCCTGAGGAAGCACCAGGTGACGTGACAGGCAGCGAGCAGAGCGAGGTCTATCGCTGCAGATAAGGGGGCTCTGGAGGAGACCCTTGAGCCTTTAAGACCCGAAGCATGACAGGAATCCTGGAGGAAGGGCTGTGGGGAAGGGGTCCCAGGCGGAGGGAACCGTGTGCCAGGGCCCCGAGGCGCGAGCGGGGGCAGCGTGTCAGCAGGAGGCGCAGCCGGAGAGGTGGCACGTCGCCCCTGAATACTTGCACGCGTGTCCCGTAAGAGCAGGACAGTCTCCTCCACAAACACCAAGCGTACAAACAGTGCCCCCGGGTGACTGACTCGCGTCCAGTGCCCCTTGTTGTCCCAGATTTTTTTTTTAACAGGAGCCAGCCGGAGTCGGTTCTGCTGCGGGTCTCTCTGTGTCCAGCAGCCCACCCCCACCGCCCTCATCTCTCCCGTGACACGGTGGCGTCGGGGCAAGTCCAGGCCAGTCGACTTAGGACGCTGTCCGCCCTGGACCTGCCTGATAGCTGCAGCTCTTTTGGCTTTTTCTTTATTAGCAGCTTCACTGAGCTGCAATTCGCATACCAGACAGTTCGCCGTGTAAAGGGAGCGATTCAGGGGCTTTTCGTATATGCACAGGCCTGTGCAACACCCCCCGGCCCCTCAGAAGGGCCCCTGCTCACTCCCAGCCACTTAGCCGCCCTGGGCAGCCCGAAGCCACCACCGACCTCCTTTCCGGCCTCGTCAGACCTTCCGAACCTGCGTGCCCGCGCGGCTGGGGTGGGGCGGGGGGTGGGCTTCCGGGGCGGCCTCCCTGCCCTTGAGTCCGGGGGGCATTCCATCCAGGGTTGAAACGCTCCGTTGTCTGCACACGCCACTTTGTGTTCAGCCGCGTGTCCATCGGTGGGCACTGGGGTGGTCACCCTTTGGTTGTCACAAATACTGCTGCTATGAGCATCTGGGGACAAGTTTTGGTGGGGACACGTGTTTTCATTCCTGTGGGGTACACTCATTTACCTGGCAGTGGGACTGCTGGGGCCTGTGGGCGTTCTAAGTGTAATCATCCCCCTTGCCTGCCGGCTTGCTGTCTGTCCCAGCCCCCCACACCGTGCCTCCTCAGGTCCATGAGAGCCTACTGTCCCGGGTGGGCACAGGAGCACCCCAATGGGGCCCAGTAAACGTTCAGTAAATGAGCGAACGCCAGGGCCCGCCCCACTGGACACACCTTTAGGCAGACTTGTCATGGACCCCAGGTTCTGGGGGTTGGTACCAAAGGGGGAGTTCCACAGGGTTGGTGATCCTCCGCCCTGGGGACTCCTTTCTGCCCAGAACCTAGGCCTTTGGCTGGCGAAGGCTGGTCCACAGAGACAAGAAGTGACTCATTCCAGGATGGGCATTTCTGGACCCAGTGGCCAGCAAAACCCCCGGTAAGGCCAGAGCAGAAGCAGCTGCAGGTGGGGCAGGGGACAGGCTGGGCCTCCAGGGGCCCTGCCCCCCACAGCTGGCCTGCTAGCGGCTCACAGGCCCCCAGCCTCAGGATCCTGTCCGCACCTCCTCCTCCTCCCCTCTCCCCGCTCCGCTCACTCTCCTGCCTTCTCCCCTCTCTCCTGTCACCTCCCCCACCCACCACGGGCCCTGGGCACACAGGAGGCGCACGGCAGCCATTGCTAGCTGCTTCCTATTGTCATATTCTCCTTTTATTGGGAAAGAGATGGAGATGCCCCCTCCCCACCCTTTTCCATCATTCGACAGGAGGATGGTACGAACTGAATGAGAGAGTGAATCAATCAATCAATCATCAATGAAACAGGGAAGCTGAGCTTCATCGTGGTGCGGTTGGGTGGACTGTCCCATCTCAGCCTTTGAGAGCAGAAACCAGCTGATTTTGCTTTTCCTTCCCTGAAGATAATTATTCATTTTTAATCACGAAGCATGCCCGACCCTATCCTCATGGTAACCATGCCGACATCACAGGCTAACGCCCCCTTTCTCTCCAGCGCCAGACCCCCTGTCACTCCACAGCGTGACGTGCTCGATGGTGCCCAGCGTGCTCCCTGCACATTTGACATGTTTGCACGCGTGTCCGCGTGTGTGTGTCTGATCACGGCGTAAGGCATCGTTTCTGTAAGATTAAAAAGAAAATAAATGGGATAACAGTGTGCGTGCCGTTTGTTCCTGAGTTTCCTTTTAAACTTCCCTTTTCCCCAGGAACAACATTTCCCGAGGCGCCTGGGCCCCAGTTGGCTCGCCCTCCTGCTGACGGTTTGTGGTGCTCCTGAAAGCGTGTTCCCTGCGAAAGCTCCGGTGCTTAGGCCAGGCCCTCACATCCCCGCGTCATTGCCCCTTCATGGGCTGGCGCGACAGTCACTTTCTGGTGAGGCGCATGTGGCCCGGAGAGGTGGGAGGTCGTCGGCGAGGCTGGGAGGCTGTCTCCATGGCCCAGGGCCCCTGCCTGCGACCTGCCTGTCCTCTGAGCGTCCGGGGCAGGGAGGCCCCGGACAGGCTGACCTGACGTCTCGTTTCAAACTGCGCACAGCCAGCCTCGTCTCTCGGGGCTACGTTCCGGTGTCACTAGGCTGACCGTCGGACCGTTTGAACCAAAACGGCACCGGTGTCCTCGGTCCCATTTGAAACGGGACGCCTGGCTAGCCAAGGCCCGGAAGAACAGGCCCTGGAGAGCCCGGAGGCCCCGCAGCCCCGTCAGTGACTCCCAGCCGCCTTGACTCAGCCTGAAGCGCGTGCCCAGGACCCCCGCGTGCCAGGCTCCCAGGCCGCTAGGTGCCAGGCTGGGTCCCAAGGGAAGGACTGGGTGTGACGGCTGCCAAACCCTGGAAACGCGGCCTCCGTAGGACCACAGAGACGGGCGCGGGGGCCGAGCCCCTCTCCTGCCCTGCCCAGCACCTCTGCACCCTGGTGCCACCCTCCGTCCCCACACAGGGCTGGGGCCGCCCAGCCCAAGCCCGCCGCAGCCCTCCGGCCCTCTGTCCCGCCCTCCACCCGGTGCCACGTTCGCTCGCGGCGCGTCAGGCAAGCTCGGCGCAGGTGCCATCTGCTGCCTCGCGGCCCGGCTCCCGTCCCCGCGGGCGGCACCTGCGGGGCGCCCGGTTCGTCCGGGGTGTGCCGCCCGCCCGCCGGCCCACGTGCGGCAGCCGCCAGGGAAATTTCCAGCACAAAGACCGTGTGCCCGGGGGAGAGGGGACCAGAACAGCTAACAAACGCGAGCAGGTGCGCGCACAATGGCGGGCCCGCGGGGACCGGCCGCTATAGAATTCCGCTTCCGCTCGTTCCGCACGCACGCCGAGTGCAGAGCCCAATTGTCTGTGAATTGTCATTCTGGTCTGGGAAGGAAGCTGACGTTTTCCTCGTGTGGCGAAGAGCAGAAGCAGCCCGCCGCCACTCGCCGGGGCCCCTGCTCCGTGGAAGGGCCTGCTGGACCCCCTCCCTCGGGGACGTGCGCGCGGAGCAGGCCAGCGGCAGGACAGGGGACCTTGCATCCCCAGGTGACCAGGGAGCCCGCCCGCCGTGCTTGCTGAGAGGGCTCTGGGCGAGGGGAGAGCCCTGCCCACGGGTGCTGGGCCTTCTCCGGGGGCGAAAGGTGGGGAAGGGGGGTGCTTGCTCTGGGTGGGTGGGTGGGGGGTGGAGACGAGGTGCGTGTGGCCAGGAGAGGTGGGAGGTCGTTGGCCAGGCCGGGAGGCTGTTGTCACCACTCACTCGCTCGCTCACTCACTCAGTCACTAGTGTTTACTGAGTGTCCAACTGTCACAGCGGAGCTGAGTTCCTCTGTCCCCGTGGGGAGAAGCAAGCAGTAAGCAAGGCCACAGCCGTGCTCGGCCCTCGCTGCACAGGAGGAAGATCCCAGAGTGACTACAAGGGGCCACAGAAAAGGCCCCAGGGGAGGCGACTTCGGTGCCACAGCAGCACGAAGAGGACACAGCTGGGAGGAGCCCGCATGGGGGTGGGGGGAGCGCATTCCCAGTGTGAGGCCTGGAGGGGAAGCCAGCCCGACTCGTTCCAGATAAGAGGTCCAGCGGGAGAGCCTGCTGCCCGGGGAGCAGGGGCGGGGGGCCGGGGCCCCAGCAGCACTCAGCCCTCAGCAGGCCCTTCTGAGCACGGGCGGGACACACTGGGCTCTGTCCCAAGCTCACTGGACCTCGGTTCCTGGGCCTTTGCCCCCCGGGTGCTGTCAGGGGTGCATGGGGGGCTCCGTGCCAGCTGCCACCTCTTCTCCTGATGGCCCTCCAGGAAGGCCCGTCCCTCCAGAGGTGGTAGAGCTGCTGTCTCTATTGTGATGGCAGGAGGCTCTTCAGGGCAGGACAAGCTGGAGCTTATTGGATCGGCCCCTGTTTGCCAAGATTCATTCAGATACAAGTGACAACAACTGGCGTCAGTAGGCTCCAGGGAGACCTGAAATAACATCAACCAATTATTTTTCTATCAACAAGTGCATGGCTTCAGGCATGGCTGGACCCAGCGGCTTGACCAGCGTGGACAGGAATCTCTCTGTTCTTGTCTCTGCTTTCCCCGATGTTGGCTGCATTCTCAGACAGACGGCCCCCAAGGGAGGAGAGGCCCTTTGCCCCAGCGGGACTCCTGTGGCAGCCCAGGATGTCCAAGGGGGTCTGCTTTGACTGCAGGTGTGGGTGCCCCTTCTTCTCACTGGTCACTCCCCTGGACTTGGCAGGCAGCCTGGGGAAACCTGGGGACCACACCTGCCCGCTGATGACCCTGCAGACCCTCCCCAGGCCCCTCGGCGGTGCTGCGGGCCTGGGGCACACGCACCCCACACAGTGACATGTTCCCCTGCCATCCAGGACCAGCATCCGGCCAAGGCCCTCACACTTCCATCGTGGGGGGGGTCTCACACTCCCTCCACTTCCTCATCACAGCGCACCCCCAGAGCCCCCATCCTACGATTCCACAAAGCCACTGTGCTCTTCTGAGTCACAGCAGCGTGCTCACGAAGGCTCTGACAACGGTGTGTGACCTGGGGGGAGTCCCTTAGCCTCCCTGTGCCTCAGGGTCCCCCTAGGTGAAGTTGGGGTAACAACGCCGGGGCTGTCATGAGGATGGAGTGAGCTAACGCAGAGGGCGTCTGGGACGTGGCAGGGGCCCCTCATCGGGCACGACTGGTCACGGGGCCCCGCTGGCCTAGGGTTTGGTCGCAGGTGACGGGAACTGTCTCTGGCCGTCTCACATGACAGGAGCGTCCCTGGGAAATCCAACTGCCTGGGTGGACGCTCTCGCTGAAGACTCGCAGCCCAGGGAACAGGCCTGTCATCAGCTGAGACTGTCACCCTGCCATCTGGGTGGACCAGGGGTGGCTGGGATCCAGTCTGAGCCCACCCTGGTCTCCACAGTGGGAGGGGGCAGCATGAGGCAGACAAAGGGAATGCCCTGTTGCCCAGATGATAGCCACGAGGACCCCGGTCCCACATGCTGTCCGGCTCTTGGGTTCAGAGGTGTCTCATCCACGGCCCAGCTCATGCTGGCACTAACGTGGGGAACTATGGGGCGCACGGAGCGGGGAGCTAGGGGTCCCGGATCCACCCCCTATGCCCCGCTGCTGAGCTCCGGGCGAAGGGCACCTCCTGGGCCCTATACAAAGGTGCATGGCAGAAGGAGTGTGGGACAAGGCCAGCAGCAGCCCGGTGACAAGGAAGGGGACAGGCCACCCCCACCTTCCCCCTGGATGTTTGGAATCGGGGGCAGGCGCGCTGCCTTCTCCTTTCCATCTGCAAAGTGGGAATGGGGCGGCTGGCTGGCAGCCTCCGTGGTGCCGTGGGCGCTCCCACGCCGCGTGCTCCGAGCCTGACTGGGAAGGCACCGGGCCGGCGCAGGCGCGCTCAGCGTCACGGCTGACCATAAAGTACTCCATACGCGACTGCAGATGCGCAGGCGCGGGTGCGTGTGTGGGGGTGACTGGAGGGCAGCTTGAGAGGCGCTCGGAGCCACAGACCCGGCGGAGGGAGCAGGCCCGAGCCTCGGGGAGCAGAGCCGTCAGGGCCGGGAGCCTTCAATGACCTACATCTGTTTTTATGGAAACTTCTGGGAGGCTCGGCGGGAACCGGAAGTATAAGCAGCCCGACCGTGGACGGGGATCGCAGCGCGGCCCCACCCCACCCCGGGCGCCCCGCAGATCCGGCCCTGGGGGCGAGCGGGAGTTGGACGGACGGACGTGAGCGCTCCACCCCGCGGGAGGGGGTCGCAGTCCGGTGCCGTGAAAGGCAGCCTGCCGGCCGCTGGGTGGGCTGCGGGCCGGAGCCGGGTCCTGGGCGGCCGGGGGCGGGCCGCGGGCTGATGGCTTCCCTCCTGCTCTTGGGGAGCCGTGCTCCCCGCCAGCAGCCGCGGGTGCAGTCTGCAGCAGGCTCTCAGCCTCGGCCTGTCGGCGGTGATGCCGGAGCCGCTGGTGCACAGAGTGACCGGGAAGCCTCTGGTGCTGAGGCTCAGGCCCTCCAGAGCCGGGCAAGTGACACAGAGCAGCGTGGGGCTCAGGGCCCCCGACGACGGGGCAGGGGTGACGTTTCGGCAGGATGAAAGGCCCTGGGCCCCCACCCCGTGCCGGCTGCACTGGATAGAGCCTCAGGAAATTATAGGCTGAGCAACACGCTGAAAAGTGTCCAATTGTGTCTCCGAAGTAGCAGATGTCTCCACTGCCTCATGCGGAGGGAGGGTCAGAAGAGGCCGCGGGAGCGGGGGTTTGGGGGGGCAGCCACCCCTCTCCCAGCGCACAGCCCCTCCTCCCGCCTGACGCTCCCAACAGCTTCACCCTGCTCCTTCCCAGGGCTCCGCCGCCCCGCGCCCCTGCCCACCTTCTTCTGCCTTCCAGAACGTGCTCTGCCAAAGGGCCTTTGCACCCGCTGTTCTGTCCGGGGCGCTGGTCCCCCACATCTCTCCCTGTGAGAACCCTCCCGGACAACGCCCCCTGACTCTGTTGCCATCAGACTCGTGCCCTGCGGGGCTTCCCCGGTGCTGTCTGCGCCCTCCCGGCAGACGCGCCCGCCGTGCCTGCAGGGCTCGTGGGTGCATCCCTGGGCAGCCCGCTCAGCATCTGCTGTCCACCGCAGGCGTGGGACGGAGCCTCGGCCGCCCCCAACCCTGGCGGGGACAGGCCGCTGTCCTCTCCCCCCAGGAGGGCCTGCCAGGCGGGAAAGGCTGTGGGGCACAGGGCACCCCGCCTTTGGGCGCCGAGCAGAGAGCCCACCCCTGGTGACTAAACCCGGGTCACATGACCCTCATCCCTGCTCCAGCCACCTGCTGGACTCCTCGGGCTGAGACTGGCTTAGAGCCTCTGGGTGCGACAGGGGCTCATCTGGGGACAGAGGGGCGAGGCCTCGGCCTGGGCCCGCACATCCCCGCGGGAGTTCCCTCGGGCTGCCGGGAAGCTGCTCCCTTCCCGAGGGTGCACAAACAGTGCGGAGGTCGGGGTGCTGCGCTGCAGAGGCGGGACCCCAGCCTCTGAGGAGGGGGGCGGCAGGTACAGCGCTGCCCCGGGGGGCGGGGAGGGGAGGCCCCATCTCCCTCCCCAGGTCTTGGAACCTGCTGGAAGCACGAGGGAACACGGGTGCCTCGCTGTGTCGGGAAGCCCAGGCGCTCCTGGGTGCGTGGCCCGGAGGGCCCTGCACGCGCCTGGAAGGACAGAGGTGTCACGTCGCCATGGGCTGAGGGTGACTTCACGAAGTCGGTTTGGATGCTGTGACACATTTGCTGGTACCGATGCTCTGGTGACAGAGGCTGTATTTGAAAACATGCAGCAAAGTTGCTGAAAGCCCCATTCATTATGGGAAAGTGGGAACCTAATGTGCTCCCTGCGTGGTGGCAGCCCTGGCACCTCTGGAAGTGTCCCTGTGGGGAGGGGGGGTGGCTCCCACCCGCCCCCAGCACGGCCCCTGGGACTGCAGTGTGCACCCAGCTCAGCATCTGCTGTCCACCGCAGGCGTGGGACGGAGCCTCGGCCGCCCCCAACCCTGGCGGGGACAGGCCGCTGTCCCCTCCCCACAGGACTCAGAGAAATATGTCACTCACTAGATGACCGGTTTGTCATAAAAGCATAGAAGTCAGGCACAGATGGGAGAGACGCATAGGGCGGAATGTGGGGAGCGGCCTGGGGCTTCGTGGTCTCCCCGAGCACGCCACTCTCCCCGCGTTCTCCGACCCGGAAGCTCTCCGAGCCCCGTCCCTTTGGGTGTCTATAGCAGCTTCGTTACCTAGGCACGACTGATTAAGTCATGGGCCTCGGTGCCCCCATCCCCTCCCCAGTGGTCAGTTCCAACTCTTCAATCAGCTGGTGGTTCCTCTGGTGGCCAGCCCCCATCCTTAGGGTAGCTGGGGACTTTCTGAAAGTCATTCATTAACACAAAAACTGACACCTTTATCGCTCTTGTCACTTAGAAATTCCAAGCATTTTAGGAGCTCTGGGCCAGAATGGGACGGTCACGGACCAGATGCACATTTCTTATTATGAACCACAGTGACAGAACCACTGCCCAGGTGACTGGCGTATCCCTCTGTGGGACGGTTTGCTAAAACACAACAAGACAAATAAAAACACACTTTGTAATGGGCACGTCCGTCCTGCACTGTCCCCAGCCCGCGGTGCGTGGCAGTGCCGGCAGGTGAGCCCCGTTCTTCGCCGAGGCCGTGTCCTGGCACGGTCCCCCGCCCGCGCCTGGGAGCTCTGCCGAGGTGCACCGCTGCAGCAGGCGCGGGGACAGTTGGGTCCGGCCTCCGCTCCGACGCCTCCGGGGCAAATAGAAGAATGGAGCTGCTGGGTCACGGGGCGTCTCTGGTCAGAAATGTTTAAATGCACCACACGTTGCATCAGCAAGGCCCCAGCTTACACCCCAACCGTTGCCCCGGCAGAGCATTTCCCCACGGCCTCCCAGCGCACGATGTTACCGTCCGGGATGCGGGCGGGCGGGTGAGCTGGCCCCCTGTAATGCTGTCTGTTACAACAGACAGGTCTGGTTCTCTCGGGTCACACGGTGTCTCCCTGGGTCACACGGTGTCTCCCTGGGTCACACGGTGTCTCCCCTGGGTCACACGGTGTCTCCCTGGGTCACACGGTGTCTCCCCTGGGTCACACGGCGTCTCCCCTGGGTCACACGGCGTCTCCCCTGGGTCACACGGTGTCTCCCTGGGTTACACGGCGTCTCCCTGCGTCACTGCTGAGCTGGCACACACAGACGCCCACGTAGCTCACGGGCGCACATGGACATGGAAGCGGGTGCAGACGTTTGGCTCGGTGTGCTGTTAGGAATTCTTAACGGTGGGAAAAGTTCCTCCAGTCTTTGGGAAATGTCGGGAAAAGCCGGTGAGGACTTCTTAAAGGAAGTCATCACAGGAGGTGAAACTTGGGTCCGTTCTTAGGACCCCGAGAGCAGAAGGCCGTCCGTGGACTTGCCCAGCCGAGGCCACAAGGGCCAGCTCCGGGCCCCAGGCCTCCGGGCCGCCCTGTCTGAGCTGGACGGAGCCTCCCAGCGCAGTCCCTGCTCACACCGTCACGGAGCACCTCCCTGCACGTCGCCCGCACCTCACACCAACCCTGCGGGGAGGGTCTCATCCTTCTCATTCCTCAGCCTTCACTGGCTCTCAGGGGTGAGGTCACCCGTCCAAGGTCAGGTCCCGGAGCCGGGAGGTGGGGTTGAGAGCAAACAGCGGACACCGGTCAGAATTCCTTCGCAACGTCCTGGCTGGATTACGTGCTTGGTCCGCGCCCCTAACCCACCTCCTTTGGGCTCTGCCCACCCTGGCTGTCCGCTCACCACCACCAAGCCTCAGTTTGCCCATCGGCAGAGTGGGGGTAATGCTCTCTGCCCTGCCCACCACCTCTCAGGACTCTTTGGGGGCCCCAGGGCTACAGGGCCCGGAAAGCGCCCTGGACATGGCCTTGTGCCGCGCACAGAGCCGGCGGCGTTCAGGGCAATGCCATTCCCAGGAGACTCCAGAGCACCAGCACTTCACGCCCCCTTTCCCGGTCCTCGCCGCCATCGGGCACACGGGGCAGAAGCTGCGTTTCCCCTGCAAATTCTTCTCGGAGCCACGGAGGCTTTGAAACCGCCCGATGAAGGACGGGAGGTGCGTGACCGTTTCCTGCAGAAGCTTCCATGCTCTGGTTAGCACAGCACGTGCGGGGATAAGTGTGTGTTGTGTGTGTTTTTTTAATCCTGCTATCATGAGCAGCAGGTAGCAAAATGTTGATCTTTAATGTGTTAGTAAAACAGCATACATTTGAATATTGGCTTTTTCTGCCATCTGCACCAGTTGACACTGTTTTTCATAGCAGCTTATTACATTTCTTGTACAAACATACTTTTGGGTGTCTCTGTTGATTTATGCTATAGTTGCTCTGGTATTTGTGTTAAAATAGCATTTCAAAACTTTAAAATATTGCTATTTATTCTTTCCTTGGTTCTTTGCCACTTGACAAGCTCTGGCACGGCATATGTCTCCCGAGGACTAAGTTTGCGGGTTGGGGACAGGTGAACCCGGAATGGCTCAGGACAGCACTCCTCGGGCACCCAGCTCATGACCCCTTGGGGCAGATCTGCAGTTTCCTTGGGGTTATTTTTAACCCCCAAAGGAGAAAAACAAAGATAGTATGGTGGGTGTTCATGAAGCTAAACTTGCTCAGCTTGAAGACCCTTAATTCTGTCCTTGTCCCCTTTTGAATGTCAAAACTTCCTTTCTTTGGTGAACTGAGGGTTTTTTTTCCCCGTACGTGAGCTTTCCTTCGCTAAATCGTAAGTTCTGCATTGGTTCTGAGGGGGGTCGTTTTCCTGGTCTGCAAACCCCCCAAATCTGGAGCTCACTTGTGCAAAGCTGGTGGGGGGAGGCTGAGCCCTCTGCCAGAGGGCTGGGGCGAGATCTGGGATGGGGTTCCTCACCATCCCGGGTGCGGCACCCTGTGGCGGTGCGGGGGTGCCTGCGGCCGGCTGGCGTGGAGATGAGGCATTCTGCCACTCTGAAAAAACCTGCGCAAACTGCCACAGATGGGAGAGAGAGCCAATATTCAAATCAGAGGCTGTTTTGCTAACACGTTAAAGATTAACGTGTTTTTACTGGCTGCCGCCCTACTGCGGCAAGATGAGTTTTCCTTCTAAAATAGAAGCAGAGCAGCCTGTTTAGAACCAGTGCCTGGGGTGGGGGTGGGGGTGTTGGGCAGCCCCTTGCTGCCTCCTCCAGCCCCTGAGAGAGCCCGGGGGTCTGAAATGCAGCCCCGTGTCCAGTTGCAACACCCCTGCCTTTTTGCTCAGGGTAACATAACCCCGCTCGGCGCCTTTACCCAAGCTGTGCCTCCCCCATTCTGGCTGGGGGACCCTGTCCCCTTTTATGAAGACTCGGCCCAAATGCATGGGTATAGGTACTTGCACACCCAAGTATAATGACGCTGAGAGCCGGGATCTACTACACGCTGACGTCGTGCTCAGCCCTGCCCTGCAGAGCCCTGCTGAGTCCCCCTGACAGGCACTCCAAGTGCCCCCGTTGTACAGAAGGGGACACGGAGGCACAGGGTGGTTAAGGAACCTGCCCAAGGCCACACAGCAGGCAGTGGGGATGAAGTGCAGGCGGGGGCTCTGGAGTTGGTCTCTAACTCCTATGGCAGAGCTCCCCACCTTCGAGGAGGCCCTCCCTCCCTGGACTCCCTCACCATTAGCTTCTGTTCTTGCCCCGGGCAGGGGTGCATCTCCCTCTCTCCCACGACTCCCAGCCTGGGCCTGGGGCCAGCACAGGGCTTCTGCGGGTCTTCTTGGCCTGTAGAGGGGCTCTGTGAAGGATCTAAAGGTAACTTCTGCGAGAGGACCTGGTTGGAGAGGTTTTATGTACAACACGAGTGATCGCAGAAAGCCTGACGCACACAGCTGACAGCTCCCATCAGGCCAGAGGTGGGGGAGGGGGCTGCCCACAGGTCTGGGGTCCAGCCCTAGCTGTTTTCTTCTTGAAGGTGCTCCCGGTAGGCTCCCTGGGATACGGACCCTCCCTGAGCCCTCGCTGGGCCAGCGCCCTCCATAGAAGCCTCTGGATTGGGTGCCCTCTGATGGTTGGTGCCGGTAGTGCAGCCAGCCTGGGGCAGAAGGGTCCAGGAAAGGGGGTTGGGGGGTGGGAGGAGAGGGCTCTGGTTCCCCTAGGCTGCCCGCTGGAGAGGAGAGCCCCTGCTGTGCTGGTCCCCACGCCCTCCCGCTGTGATCAGGGCCTGTGGCGGCTTGTAACACAGGCCGGGCTGGGACAGGTGGTGCCCTGAGTGTGGCAGGCGGTGCACGGTGGAACCAGGGCCATACTCCAGAGGTCCCGGAGCGCTGGTATTTGTGAAAGACCTCCCCACCCATGCCCGGGGGTGCAGCTCCAGTGGGAAGGGCGCCCCGTAGGCGGCAGGTGCGGAGGGAACTGGCTGGTCTGGCTGAGCTGGGTTCCTGCCAGCCCCCCCGGGGGCACAGCCTGTGCAAACCAGAGCCTCGGTCCCCTGATCTGCACACGGGGCACGCTGGTGGTCTCAGACTTGCTGCTCTGCACGTCGGGACAGAGACTCCAGTGGACACCTGTCCCTGGGGTGGTCCTGGAGGTGGGTCAGGGCGAGTGATGGGAGACTCCCGTGGGCACAGGAGGGCGGAGGGGGCTTGCGAAGGCCGTGAGCCCCAAGGCCAGGACCCCGCGGGATGTGGCTGGGCCTCCACAGAGCCTGCCCCCAGGGCCCTGCGCCCCAGCCCTGGGGTCTCATAGCGCCCGCTGTCTCCTGCACATGCCCCATGACCGTTGGTGTTGGTGATTTTCATCCAATTGGCCTCTTGTCCTGGACTGTGTTCGATAAGAAATGTCTGAACCTGTGGGGAATTTTTATGAGTTTATTTGACCCAAACTGACAACATATGCCGGAGGGAGGCGAGATCTCCAGTGCTCCAGAGAGTAACAGTTTTGCAGCTTTTTTATGCATTTGAGATAAAGGAAGGGAGTTAAGGGAGAATGGAGAAAGCAAGGCGGGGATCGGATTACAGGGTGGCTAAGGAGACTACGTGCTCTCTTGGGGGTCACTATCCCTCCCGGGGGTGTCACTTCTGGCGTTTTAAAGGTGTGTGAACCTAGGCACTGACAACCATGGGCAGGGCTGGCCCAGTCCTTTCACAAAAGAAGCTACAGGCTGGAGTGGGACCTGCCCAGCGAGGCGTTGACGATCTTGTCACCCTGCGAGGTCACGTTCACAGAACCCCGTTTTCGTCCACAACTGTACGCGTCGCTGCTCCCGGCAAGTTGCCCGCACACAGTGGGGCTTCAACAATGAATGAGCGAGAACCTCCAGAGTGACCCAGCCCAGCCGCGGCCCACAGGGCCCACAAGGTGCCCTCTAGGACCCACAGCGCCTGCGTCGGGGTCCGGGGCTGAGCGCCCCCAGCTGGAGCGGAGGACGACCCGCGGCCGCGCGCTTGAGTATTTACGTGGTAAACGGTGCGCAGACGCTGCAGCGAAATGTGTTCCTCCCACGTGATGCCTGTGGGGCTGGAAAGACCCGGAACTTTTTCCATCTTAGAAGTCTCAGGCGCTGGAGGTCCACGTGATGCACAGCAGGCGGGGACCACCCAGGTTCTCACCCACCTGCCACTCCACCCTGCACTGTCCCTCTTATGCACGAGGACACCCCAGCCTGCGTGTCCCCAGGGTCCCACAAGCACGGCCCTCACCTGTCCCTGATCCTAAGGCAGAGCTTTCTCTGGGGACACTGCTGACCCTTGGGGCCCTGTCCTTCCCTGCTATGGGGTGGGGAGCACCCTGTACCCCCAGCCCACCCACCAGGTGTCATGGATTCCTCCCCCAATTGTGAAAACTAAACACACCCCGGACATTGCCAAACGCCCTACAGGGGACAAAATCCCTCTCCCACTCCCTCGAGGACCACTGACCTAGGGGTATGAGGTCCGGAGGCCCCACTAAGTGTCTTTGTGTCGCTTAGCCCGCCTCTAGCCAAGTGACCGTGGACATGGGGCTGGCCCCTCAAGGTGCCCCCATCAGCCGGAGGGACTGGTCCCTCTGCTCCTGAATTTGCCCCTGGTGTGTCCCTGTCCCCAGAGCCCCGGGCAGCATCCTGACCCACCCTCAGGTCTCATACCCTAACGGTCCCTGGATCTGTTCATGTTACCTTCCAGGTCACGTTCGGCTCTGAACCAGGACCATGACCAGCCCTGGCCCCCTCCCACCCTCTCAGCCTCTCAGTCAGAGCAGGGGCAGGTCCAGCCTTGGGCCTCCGACTCTGGCTCAGCCCAGCAGGTGCCGCTGCCCCGGTCAGTGAGCGACAGCAGTGCCATCTCCTCACACCCCTGCCTACCTCCTCTTCTGCCCGCCAGACCCGAGCTCCAGCTGTCCCTGGGCGAAGGTGGCTCGCCGAGGCCCCCTGTGAACCAGGAGCCCTTGTCAGGGCCTCAGTGTGGGTGGGGGGTCCAGGCGTCAGACCCCCAGGATCCAGGCTGGGGTGGCCTCAGTCCTGCCGGGCCCCCACCGGCCACCGAGCGACCCCCACGCCGAGCACCGTGCAGGGAGGGCTTTGCTTCCGAGCAGCATTTGTTGCCTTTTTTTTTCTGTAACGTTCAAGCTGTCAAAAAAGCATGTTTGCCGAGCTGCGCTGTTTGTTTTGGATTGTTGCTCTCCGGAACACGCGGAAGGGGCGGGAACACCTGTTTCGTGCAGCCGGGGTGACCGGAGCGCCCGGGGTGGCTGCCCGGCTGGAGGGAGCCGGTGCCCACGGCGTGCCCACCCTTCCCCGTCCCCAGCCCTTCCGTCGGGGCCTCGCGACCAGGCCACCCTGCACAGGGCCCAGTCGAGCCTGGCACTGGGCCCCTTCAAATCCCTCCGGCCCCCGCAGACACGCTCACCTGGGACGCCACCCCATCGTTCCCAGTCACCCCCTGTGGGATCTGGACTTAAGGGACGCTGGGTCCTCAATCGTGAAGCCGACCACTGACAGTGCCAGGTCTGGGAGAACGTAAGAAACAAAACCGGGAGCCCACTGACTGTAAGATGCGTCTGACGTCACATGTCAAGCGGGTGGTCATTTACGCTCAAGTCCCACGGCCAAGGCTGCTGCCCACTGCGCACCCACCGCTTCCTGCTTGGCCCAGCCGCCCCCCAACTCCTCCTGTGAGTGGTGGTGGGGCTCGCTGGCCGCGGGGAGCGTCACGGCCTCAGGAGTGTCGTCCCTGCTGCCCCGGGAAGGGAATGGGAGGGGGATGGCCCTGAACTGGGGACAGGGCCAGCCCTGCAGGGGTCACAGCAACCAGGTCCTGGCCCTTTGCTACAAGGTGACCGAACTGCTGGGGTGGTGGCAGGCCCCCGGGAGGGTGACCGCACACGGTTCCTTCACGGTCCTGCGCCTGCCTGAAGCCAGCGCCGGCTCCGCTGTCTGTACTTACGCGCGCGAAGAGCGTCCGGGTCAGGGCGGAAGACGTGCCGCTCGCTCCCGCGCGCGTTTACTTTCACATCAACGTGCTCTCCGGGGCCGAAGCCGGGAGATAAAACGTAAAAACTGCTCCTGGCGTTATTTCTGAGCAGAACTTGCCTCTCCCCCTAATGTAACAGAAGCGTAGACGATCATCAGTATTTAATGTTTCTTCTCGCGTAAGAAAGCTGTGTGACGTGTTCAGCGACAAGAACTGCTGTGTTTGGTCCCTGGAACGACACTACGACAAACGGAAGGCTGCAAACAGGGCCCTGTCGTTTGTGTCCAAGACTGTCGCTGTAGGAGCGCTCCGAAAACGGGAATACCAGCGAGGTGTTTCCTGGCAACTCTGGGGGGCGAAGGGGACCTGGCTTAAATGTTGGCTTCCTTCGGGCTTTCTCACTTGGGGCCGGATTCCCGGCGGCCCGGAGTTCTTTGGCCTCAGTTTCTCACCTGTGAGGTGGGGTGGCAGCGCCTAAGGGTTCTTACGAGGGTCAAGGAGCGAACACTTGGGCGGGGCGCGGAGACGCCCGGGGCACGGTGGCGGCGGCTGAGTCTTGGGAGTTTTGCTCCTGGGGTCATTGTTTGACTTGAGGCTGCTCAGGCCTCCGTGGTCCTGGCCCAGGGAAGCCCTGACTCCACTCTCGACAGCTCTGGAGCCAAAGACAGAAAATCCCCTGGGCCGGGGCTGCTTTGCGTTTCTAAGAATTTACTGAGATTGGAGAAACAGGTTTCCTCTGGGAAAGATCAGTCCTTAGGTTCCCAAAGTGCCTTGGCTGTAAATACCCATAAAAACGACAATTTGGTCGGAAGATACGAGCACGGCCGACTTTGTAAATCTGCCAGCTCCCGAGTCCCGGGAACTCTCGGCGTGCCCTCCCGGCCGGGCACCAGCAGGCAGGGCGCCGCGGCCAGGCTGCCTCCCTGGGCCCTAGTGTGTCCCTGCGCCCGCCATCTGGGCACTCGCGGGAGGCTGCAGTCCGCAGGAGACGCCAAGCTGCAGAGCGGGCCTCTGCTCCGCGTTCTGAGGGGCCCTTGGACTCCGCCCGGGGGCCTCACCTCCAGGACACGCCTGCGTCTCCCAGACGCCGCCTCTGAGGACACTGCCGCCTCCAGGCCCCCGCCGGGCTGTGCCCACGGCCCAGCCACCTCTGTGAGTGTACACGTGGCCCCTGACCCCTGACAGCCTGGCCAATTTCTAGGCGCTGACCTCTGCCTCGGGAAACTCCGAGCCGCAGGAAGCCCAGCGCCCCGGGGGCGTCCGCAGGCGGCAGCTGGCACAGTGTGTGCATGCCGCTGGCGTCCAGTGAAGACGTGCACTTGGCATGGAGGAGTGAGGAGCTGCGCGTGGCCCTCTGCTGGGGCGTCCACCTTTTCCTGAGCTGGGCTGGTGGGGCAGCAGAGTTCCGAGGTCAGAACAAGAACAGTCCTGGGGTGGCGCTTAGGGCCTGGGTGTGGGGAGGGCGCAGGACGAGGTGAAGGCCAGATTCCTGGTTAAGGACATCAGGAACCGTGGAGAGAAAGGGCCCGGGCCCCTCGTGTGTGAGAGAGCCTCAGCGTCCCAGGTGAGCACTGGCCCCACCATCTGCCAGCTCGCGGATAAATTGCGGCTCCTTCCTGGTACTCAGACACTCGGCGTTCTCATGCCAAACATTTAACTTGCGAAGCTGACAGAAGAGCCATAGATTTCCCACCAAATATCCATTTGCCTCGCCATTTATCTACTCGGATCTGAAATACAGGACGCGATGGGTGCCCTAGGTAAATCACGCATTTCCTGTCTTCCGAAATGGGCTTGCAAACGCGTATTTCATGCCATTACCATTTTTCTGTGCCTCACAGTAAATCAAAAAAGTATCGCCCATTCATCCACTTTAAAAGTAATGCCTTTCTTATGCATAATTACACACACCCATGCAGATCTGCGTGCCAGCCGTAAATCTACTCCTTTAAAAGGTTTCCCCTTAAGTACATTGGTGACATAAATTGGGGTAGAGCAAATTTATTTATTTAATAGGTTTATTCTTTTAACTGGTCTGATAACCATTACTGTTCACGGTTTGGTTGGGGGGAGGAGGGAATTCTTATTAATTTATCTGATTTATTTCTATGGCAGGTATTTATGTAAAAGGTTCCTCTGGAAATGAGGGCGACTGTGATTTGTTGGTTTAGCAGGTTTATTCTTAACTGTCCTTCAGGTGGGCTGCATGGTATTCCCGGGGACCACGGGGGTCTCCTAAAGCAATCAGAGGAGGAGGAGCCTCCCCGAGTGGGCACGTTTTGGAAGCCTGCATTTGGACAACAGGTCTTCTATCTGCTAAATAAAGGGGCAGG
>PVJL010016496.1:0-20777 GCA_004026885.1 Lyroderma lyra
ACTTGAAGGTCAGAGTAAACGAGAGGGAGTCAGTTTCCCAAGGCATTTCTTCCAAGTACCCAGATAGTCTTCTTTCTTTAGAGTTTCCCAAGGAACTGGCCTTATCAGCCAGATTCCTCAGTGAGCAGTACACCCCTTCCAGATTGCAGAAGTAAAACAAGTCATGCTTCCCTAAAGCCAGCCTGCATGGCTCCCAACACTGCCCTACACCAAGACTCCATAAAAGTACCAATGTGGACTTCCGTGCACTACTAATGAACATAACACACTCATGTCAGTGAGGAAGATCCCAGCACACAGGATGAATTCCTTAAAATTAAACTCCTCCAAAAGATCAGGAAATTTATCAAAACAGCCTCTTAGATCTAGAAGTTTCTGGTATAAGTGACAGAGAACTTCAAGTAGCCATTCTAAAGGTACTGAGAGAAATGAAAACAACTGGCAGAGCACCATGACTGATTTAAACAACATAAATAAGGAGATGAATGACATAAATCAAAACTCCATGAACAAAAGGAACAATTTAACAAAGAAATTCAAAACCTAAGGAAGATTGAGTTAGAAATGTGAGAGTTAAATAGGACAACAAAAGAAGTGAGAAACTAAATAGGAAACAGGGCCAACCACATGGAGGAAATAATTGTTGATATTGAAAATAAGAACATGGAAAGAGCTAAGAAAGAGGAAGGAATGGACTATAGAAGCAAAAAGTTTGAAAATATTCTGCAAGAACTACCGACTCCATGAGACAAAACAACATCAAGATAATAGAAATTAAAGAATGGGTAGAGCATTCTACAGAGAGCACACTCAAACAAATACTAGATGAGAACTTTCCAAACCTATGGAAAGACATGGAAGCACAAGTAGAAAAAGAAAACTGGTCCCCTGGAAACCTGGACCCTGACAGATCTTCTCCACGACACATGGTACTATAGATATCCAAAACTAAAGAGAAAGACATAATTCTCAAGGCACCCAGGGAAAAAAGAACTCTAAATTTTAGAGGAAAACCCATCAGGATGGCATCCTGTTTCTCAGCAGAAATGTAGCAAGCCAGAAGAGGGTGAAATCCAATATACAAAAACTGAAAAGAGAGTAACTTATAGCCAAGAATTATTCATCATCTAAAATTATTTTTCAGATATGAAGGTGGAATAAAGACCTTCTCAGATACACAGAAGCTGAGAGAATTTGCCAGGACAAGGCCAGCACTCCAATAAATTCTGAAAGAGTCTCTTCGACCTGAAAAAAAACATCAGGAAAAATGGAATAAAGTTGGGGCAACAGGAAAGAAACAAAAATAAAATAAATCAAACAAAGAAATACGTAATGGTCACAGGAAATCCTCGTATATCAAGCATCACTCTAAATGTTAACGGACCGAACTCACCAATAAAAAGACACACAGTTGCAGACTGTATTAAATAACAGAATCTATCTATGTGCTGTCTCCAAGAAACAAACCTCAGCCATTAGGACAAACACAGATTCACAGTGAAAGGACAGGAAAAAATACTTCAACCAAATGTTGACCAGAGAAAAGCAGGAGTTGCAATACTTATATCTAATGAAATAAACGTCAGGTTAAAAGGGATAGTAAAAGACAAGGACAGACATTACATAATGATAAAATGTACAATACAGCAACAATAATACTTGAGACTAATTAATATATATGCTCGTAACCAGGATGCATCAATATAGACAAAGAAACTACTAACAGATTTGAAAGGAGAAATTGATGAATACACAATCATAGTGGGAGACATAAACACTGCAGTAACAGCCATGGAGAGATCAACCAAACAGAAAATAAATAAGGAAACATCAGCACTGAATGACACATTACAGCAATTGGCCATAATTGACATTGGCAGGACACTTCATACAGCAAATGGAGACTATTCCTTATTTTCTAGTGCACATGGAATATTCTGAAAGATATCCCACATGCTGGGACACAAAAGTAGCCTCAGCAAATTCAAGATGATTGAAATTATACCATGTGTATCCTCAGACGACCATGCTTTCAAATTGGAGATCAACTATAAAAGGAAAGCAGAAAAAAACACATGAACATGGAGATTAAGAACAGCTCATTTAAAAAGGACTGGATAAAAGAACAATACAAGATGAGATAAAAGAAATATATACAAATTACTGACAATGAAAATAAAACATACATGAATTATTGGGACACAGCGAAAGCAGTGATAAGAGGGAAATTTATATCAATACAGGCCTGTCTTAAGAAACATCATAAATCACAAGGAAACAACTTAACATACCATCTTAAAGAACTAGAAATAGAGGAGCACACAAATCCCAAACTCGACAGAAGAAAAGAAATAATAAAAATTAAAGCAGAGCTATACCAATTAGAGAACAGGAAGATTATAAAAAAATTAATATTACAAACAGCTGGCTCCTTGAGAAAGTCAACAAAATTGACAAAACTTTGGCGAGACTAATCAAAGAATGAAAAGAAAGGACACATATATCCAAAATTATAAAATAAAGGGGAGAAATTACCACGGATATCACAGAAATACATAGGAGTATAAGAAAATCTTATGAAGAACATTATGCCACTGAATTTAACAACCTAGAAGAAATGGACAAGTTTCTAGAACCTTATAGCTTACCTAGATTGAACCAAGAAGATCTCATAATCTAAATAGACCAATTCATAGTGAAGAGATTAAAAGACTATCCATAATCTACCTAAAGGCAAAAGCCATGGACCAGATCGTTTCACCAGTGAATTTTATTAAGCATTCAAAGAATAATAAACACCCATCCTCCTCAGACTCCTCCAAAAAATTGAAGAACAAGCACTACATCCTAACTCGTTCTATGAGGCCAATATTCCTCTAATACGAAAGCCTGGCAAACACAATAAAAAGAAAGAAAACGATAGGCCAGTAACTCTGATGAACAAAGATGCACAAATTCTAAACAAAATAAAAACAAAGAGAATGTAGCGATGCATCAAAAAGATCATACCTCAAGATCAACTGGTATTCATCCCAGGAGCACAAGGATGGTTCAACATACGAAAATCAATCTTTGTGATACACCACATAAACAAAATCAAAGATAAAGTACTAATGGCCATTTCCCATTGATGAAGAAAAAGCTTTCAACAAGACACAGCATCGATTTATGATCAAAACACAAAACAAAATAGGTATAGAAGGAAAGCATCTCAACATGATAAAGGCCATATATGACAAAGCCTCGGCTAACAGCATACTCAATGGGGAAAAGCTGAAGCCTATTCCTTAAAATCAGGAACAGGACAGGGGATGCTCCCTGTCACCACTGTTATTGAATACAGTAATGGAAGTTCTAGCCACAGCAATCGGGCAAGAGAAAGGAATCAAAGGTATCCAAATTTTAAAGAAGAGGTCAAATTGTCACTACTTGCCGAAGACATGACGCCTTATATAAAAAATACCAAAGATTCTACCAAGAAACTCTTAGAAGCAATAAACAAATATAGTAAAGTCACAGGATACAAAATAAATGTAAAAAAATCAACAGCATTCCTATCGACAAACAACAAAATGACAGAAAAAGAAATGAGGGAATCAATTCCCTTTGCTATCAAAACAAAATGAATGAAATACCTGACGTTTAAGTTCATGAAGAGAGTGTCACACTTATAAACAGAAAAGTATAAGTCACTTTTGAAAGAAATTGAAACAGATTTTAAGAGGTGGAAAAATATCCCCTGTTCATGGATGGAAAATTTAACACTGTTAAAATGGACATTCTCCTAAAGCAATCTACATATTTAATGCAATACCCATGAAAATCCCACAATCATACTTTCGTGAAATAGATAAAACAATTAGTAAATTTATATGGAAACATAAATGACCTAGAATTGGCAAAGAAATACTACATAAACGAATAAGCCTGGTGGCATTACATTCCCTGACTTCAATTGATGTTACAAAGCATCAATAGTCAAAACAGCGTGATACTGGCAGAAGAACAGAAATAAAGACAACGGAATAGAACTGAAAACCCAGAAATAAACCCACACATTTATGGACAAATAATTTTCGATAAAGGAGCAAAAAACATACAATGAGGAAAAGACAGCCTCTTTAGTAGGTGGTGCTGGGAAAACTGGAATAATATATTCAAATAATGAACGTGAGCTGTGAACCCTCTTCATATACAGAAATTATCTCGAAATGGATTAAAGACCTTCGTATCAGACCTGCAACAAAAAAACTGTGTAGAAGAAAATTTAGTACTAAACTTATAGAAGTAGGACTCCAGGAAGACTTCATGAAACTGACCTCAAAGGCAATGGAAGTAAAAGCAAAAATAAATGAATGGGATTTTATCAAACTAAAAAGCTTCTGCACAGGAAAAGGAACCATGAACAAGGCAAAGAGACAGCCAACTGAATGGGAGAAAATATTTGCAAATAACGCATCAGATAAGGGTCTAATATCTAAAATACATAAAGAAATAATAAGACTTAATAACAAAAAAAAACAAACAACGCAATTATAAACCAGGCAGAAGAACTAAATAGGCACTTCTCCCACGGAGAAGTACAAATGGTCAGCAGACAAATGAAAAAATGCTCAACCTCATTAGCTATCAGGGAAATGCAAATCAAAATCACAAAGAGGTACCACCTCACACCTGTTTGAATGGCTATTATCAACATAACTAGAAATAACAAGTGCTGGAGAGGATGTGGACAAAAAGGGACTCCGGTACACTGCTGTTGGGAATGAAAACTAGTACAACCACTGTGAAAGGCAATGTGGAGTTTCCTTAGAAATGTGCGAATGGAGTTCCCATTTGACCCAGCAATCCGTCTCCTGGGGGTCTACCCAAAAAACCTGAAAACCTTTGTCCACAAGAGATATGTCCCCCAATGTCCATTGCAGCACTGTTCAAGGTGGACATTACATGGAAACAAACAAAGTGCCCTACGACAGATGACTGGATAAAGAAGCTGTGGTACATGTACACAATGGAATATTACTCAGCTATAAGTAAAGATGAAATAGTGTCATTTGCAACAAAATGAATGAACCTGAAGATCATCATACTTAGTGAAATATGTCAGACGGAAAAAACAAAGAACTGTATGATTTCACTCATATGTGGAATATAAAACTGAAATGATCAAAGAGATGAGAAATGAACAAACAAACAACCACCCCATGGACATATTCAATAGTTCAATGTTTAATTGGGAATGAGTGGTTTAGGGAGGGGAAAAAGTGGAGGGGGTGTGGGAGGAAAGAGGGGAAGCTAATTATAAGGTGATGGAAAGATAACTCACACTGGGTGGTGAACTTATTATACAATAATTTGACAATGCACTGTAGAATTGTATGCGTGAAACCTATGTTATCCTTGCTAACAGATGTCACCCCAATATGTCTAACAATAAAAATGAATTTTAAAACTTTTCTCCAATGTTTTAGAAGTAAAATATCCAACAAGCTTCATATAAGGCAGGCCTGACCAACCTGTGGCCCAGCATGGCTTTGAATGTAGCCCAATACAAATACTTAAAAGGAAATAACTTGTGGCATTTTTAGTTATATCTTATGAGCTATTGTTAGTATTAGTGCATTTTACGTGTTACCCAAGAGAATTCTATTTCCAACGTGGCCCAGGGTAGCCAAAGTGATAGATATCACTCACTAAACCATTGTTCTTTAGTGAAAGTGATAATTCAAAACACTTGTTTAACTTAAAACTTCTACTCAAAGTTCTGTTAGTCCTTTGCTTTTTGGTAAATCTTGATGATTCTTTTGCTTTATCTTAGGAAAATTCTAAAAGATGACACCCTTATTTTATTGAAATTTGATTCTTCACAGTAACAGTGGCAGCTTTTAATTCAATTTGAAAGTTGAAATAAAGTCTGATGTTAAATGAAATCCAGCATAGTGATTGTTTTTATGTGGCCCACATGTTCTCCAGAAGGAACTGTGAATTTGGTCAGATGATAGTGATTAGACAGCCAAAGAGTAGATACAATCTAATTCAGGGGGCTAGCAGGAACCAAGTTTAGCTGAGCGTAGTTAGTTACAAATAAAAGAACTCATACGGCTACTCATACAGTGAGCCTGATCTCGGAAATCGAGATTTACCTGAGCTTGGCTAGCGGCAAGGAAGTTTACTGTGGCCCGATTCTACCTGTGATTTTTTACAGGTGACCACATCTTGATATTGAAGAATCTGCCTGTACATTTTCTGTATAAGAAGAGCTAACCCAAAGTTCAGGACAACTTTGTGCCTTGGACCCTGCTACATTAATCTGCCATGCCCATACTTCTCTCTTTCAATAAAACATTCGAACTTGGATTTTCAGATCTCTCATGAACTTTTCACATTCTGTCAATAGTCAGGGGCATCCAATAAACAGAAGAGAAGGCATTACATGACTAACTGTTGCTGGTTCCACAAAATAAATATAACCTTTTAATTTTTTTGATGATCCTAAAAATCTCTTCAATGCTTGGAGGTTGGAGGACAAGATGGTGACTGGATAGGAGGTCCCTAAAGTCTCTCCCTGAAAACACAATTGAACGGCCCCCATGATACAAGAAAGAGGATTCTGAGTAACAAAAGGAGCAGCTGAGTATTCCATGTATTGCAAGTAAACACCTTAATGTTGGAGAGAAAGGGGCGAGTCAGAGAGAGGGTAGGGATCAAAGACAGATCGTAAAAGGACCCGAACGGGTGTGATCATCCAGGAGCAGTGCAGTGCTTGCGAGGGGGAGAGGACAAGAGGTGACAAGAGGAAAAGCCCTAGCAAAGTGGCAGAAAAGTGGGAGTCGTTGGGAAGCTTGGCTGGGGAGCTGGAAATTGGAGCGGCGAGTTGGGGACAGAGCTTGGTAGCCAGCCTCTGTAACTTTTGAGTTTTAGCAGGGCAGAGTAAGGACTCTGAACTGCAGAGATGAAATTGTGGCTCTAGGCTCTCTTGGGAAACACAACTGAGGCACGCACGGCTCCTGCGCAGGCCTGGGGTTCCTGGTCGCAGCCCTTAGTTCCTGGAAGCGGCCCACTGCTGTGCTAGTCAGCTGCCAAGTGGACATCGCACGACCCTTGCACTAGGCTGCGGCGTCCTTTCCTGGCTGCTGTGAAGGTTGACCTGCTGCTGGCGGTGCTCCTCCATCTCCTGCATGGGACTAGAGTTGCCATACCGCCCGCTGGAGGCACAAACTGGCTCCCTTTCTACCGTGGGGTCTAAACATTATCGTCGGTCTTTTGTGCATGCCTGCTCGCATGCGCATGGCCACTAAAATTAGTTTCAGTCCAAAGACTGAACACTTGGTGGCTGGAGCAGGCCTGGAAAGAAAGGCGGTTTTTATAGCATTCGTCCGAGCCAGCAGGAGCAGCCTCGGCCCGCATGAGCCAGCTTCCCCAGCAGAGGGCAGAAGGAGGAGTTGTGCCAGTATGCCTTTTTTTGGCATCTTACCTTTCCTACAGCCTCCCCAATCAACAAAATGCAGGAAGTGAAGGGACCATGACAGATGCACACTGATTCCAAATGTAGCAGGAGACCAGAAATAAGAAATAGACAACACCTCTCTCCTAAAACTTGCCACCCGCAGTGCCACCTTGTGTCTACCCTACACCAATACTCCATAAAAGTACCAATGTGGACTTTTGTGCACTACTACTGAACATAACACACTCATGTCAATGAGGAAGAACCAAGCACACAGGATGAATTCCTTAAAATGAAACTCCTCCAAAAGATCAGGATATTTATCAAGACAGCCTCTTAGATCTAGAAGTTTCTGGCATAAGTGACGGAGAACTTCAACTAGCCATTCTAAAGTCTCTGAAAGAAATGAAAACTACTGGCAGAGCACCATGACTGATTTAAACAACATAAATGAGGAGATTAATGACATAAATCAAAACTCCATGAACAAAAGGAACAATTTAACAAAGAAATTCAAAACCTAAGGAAGATTGAGTTAGAAATGTGAGAGATAAATAGGACAACAAAAGAAGTGAGAAACTAAATACAGCCGTAGGAAACAGGGCCAACCACATGGAGGAAATAATTATTGATATTGAAAATCAGAACATGGAAACAGCTAAGAAAGAGGAAGGAAAGGAATATAGAAGCAAAATGTTTGAAAAAATTCTGCAAGAATTTTCGACTCCATGAAACAAAACAACATCAAGATAATAGAAATCGAAGTATGGGTAGAGCATTCTACAGAGAGCACATTCAAACAAATACTAGATGAGAATTTTCCAAACCTATGGAAAGACATGGAACCACAAGTAGAAAAAGAAAACAGGTCCCCTGGGAACCTGGACCCTGACAGATCTTCTCCAAGACACATGGTACTAAAGATATCCAAAACTAAAGAGAAAGAGACAATTCTCAAGGCAGTCAGGGAAAAAAGATCTATAACTTTTAAAGGAAAACCCATCAGGATGGCATCCTGTTTCTCAGCAGAAATGCAGCAAGCCAGAAGAGGGTGGAATCCAATATACAAAAACTGAAAAGAGAGTAACATATAGCCAAGAATAATTCATCCTCGAAAATTAATTTTCAGATATGAAGGTGCAATAAAGACGTTCTCAGAAACACAGAAGCTGAGAGAATTTGCCAAGAAATACTGAAAGAGTCTCTTCGACCTGAAACAAAACATCAGGAAAAATCAAACAAAGTTGGGGGCAACAGGAAAGAAACAAAAATAAAACAAATCAAACAAAGAAATAAGTAATGGTCACAAAAAATCCTCGTATATCAATCATTATTCTAAATGTTAACAGACCAAACTCATCTATAAAAAGACACACAGTGGCAGACTGTATTAAAGAACAGAATCTATCTATGTGCTGTCTCCAAGAAACCCACCTCAGCCATTAGGACAAACACAGACTCAGAGTGAAAGGATGGGAAACAATACTTCAACCAAATGGTGACCAGACAAAAGCAGGAGTTGCCATACTTATACCTAATGAAATAAACATCAGGTTAAAAGGGATAGTAAAAGACAAGGACAGACGTTACATAATGATAAAAGGCACAATACAGCAACAATAATACTTGAGACTAATTAAAATATATTCTCCTAACCAGGATGCACCAAAACAGATGAAGAAACTACTAACAGATTTGAAAGGAGAAACTGATGAATACACAATCATTGTGGGAAACATAAACACTGCACTAACTGCCATGGACAGATCAACCAAACAGAAAATAAATAAGGAAACACCAACACTGAATAACACATTACAGCAATTGGCCATAATTGATATTGGCAGGACACTTCATCCAACAAAAGGAGACTATTACTTCTTTTCTAGTGCACATGGAATACTCTCAAAGATATCCCACATGTTGGGACACAAAAGTAGCCTCAGAAAATTCAAGATGATTGAAATTATATCATGTGTATCCTCAGACCACCATGCTTTCAAATTGGAGATCAACTGTAAAAGGAAAGCAGAAAAAAACACATGTACATGGAGATTAAGAATAGCTGATTTAGAAAGGACTGGAAAAATGAACAATTAAAGATGAGATTAAAAAATATATACAAATTACTGAAAATGAAAGTACAACGTACCAGAATTATTGGGACACAGCGTAAGCAGTGATAAGAGGGAAATTTATATCAATACAGGCCTGTCTTAAGAAACAAGAAAAATCACAAGGAAACAACTAAACAAACCATCTTAAGGAACTAGAAATAGAAGATCACACAAATCCCAAAGTCAACAGAAGAAAAGAAATAAAAAAAATTAAAGCAGAGCTATACCAATTAGAGAACAGGAAGATTATAGAAAAAATTAATATTACAAGAGCTGGCTCGTTGAGAAAGTCAACCAAGTTGACAAAACCTTGGCGAGACTAATCAAAGGATGAAAAGAAAGGACAAATATATCCAAAATTAGAAATGAAAGGGGAGAAATTACCACGGATACCAAAGAAATTTATGCCACTGAATTTAACAACCTAGAAGAAATGGACAAGTTTCTAGAACCTTATAGCTTACCTAGATTGAACCAAGAAGATCTCGTAATCTAAATAGACCAATTCATAGTGAAGAGATTAAAATGACTATCCATAATCTCCCTAAAGGCAAAAGCCATGGAGCAGATCGTTTCACCAGTGAGTTTTACCAAGCATTCAAAGAATAATTAACACCTATCCTCCTCAGAGACCTCCAAAAAATTGAAGAAAAATCACTACATCCTAACTCGTTCAAGGAGGCCATCATTTCTCTAATACCAAATCCTGGAAAACACAATAAAAAGAAAGAAAACTATAGGCCAGTAACTCTGATGAACAAAGATGCCCAAATTCTAAACAACATAATAGCAAACAGAATGTAGCGATGCATCAAAAAGATCATACCTCAAGATCAAGTGGTATACATCCCAGGAGAACAAGGATGGTTCAACATATGAAAATCAATCTATGTGATACACCACATAAACAAAATCAAAGATAAAGGACGTATGACCATTTAACATTGATGCAGAAAAAGATTTCAACAAGACACAGCATCCATTTATGGTCAAAACTCAAAATAAAATAAGCATAGAAGGAATGCATTTCAACATCATAAAGGCCATATATGACAAAGCCTCGGCTAACAGCATTCTCAATGGGGAAAAGCTGAAGCCTATTCCTTAAAATCAGGAACAGGATAGGGGATGCCCCCTGTCACCACTGTTATTGAATAGAGTAATGGAAGTTCTAGCCACAGCAATCGGGCAAGAGAAAGGAATCAAAGGTATCCAAATTTGGAAGGAGGAGGTCAAATTGTCACAATTTGCCGATGACATGACGCCTAATATAAAAAATTCCAAAGATTCTACAAGGAAAATATTAGAAGCAATAAACGAATATAGTAAAGTCGCAGGATACAAAATAAATGGAAAAAAATGAACAGCATTCCTATAGACAAACAACAAATCCACAGAAAAAGAAATGAGGGAATCAATTCCCTTTGCTATCAAAACAAAATGAATGAAATACCTGACGTTTAAGTTAATGAAGAGAGTGTCATACTTATACACAGAAAACTATAAGACACTTTTGAAAGAAATTGAAACAGACTCTAAGAGGTGGAAAAATATCCCCTGTTCATGGATAGGAAAATTTAACATTGTTAAAATGGACATTCTTCTAAAGTAATCTACATATTTAATGCAATACCCATGAAAAGCCCACAATCATACTTTCATGAAATAGGTAAAAGAATTAGTAAATTTATATGGAAACATAAATGACCTAGAATTGCCAAAGAAATACTACATAAACGAATAAGGCTGGTGGCATTACATTCCCTGACTTCAATTAATATTACAAAGCATCAAGAGTCAAAACAGCTTGTTACTGGCAGAAGACCAGAAATATAGTCCAATGGAATAGAAATGAAAACCCAGAAATAAATCCACACATTTATGGACAAATAATTTTTGATAAAGGAGCAAAAAACATACAATGAGGAAAAGACAGCCTCTGTAGTAGGTGGTGCTGGGAAAACTGGAATAATATATGTAAAAAATGAACTTGAGCTGTGAACTCTCTCCATATACAGAAATTACCTCGAAATGGATTAAAAATCTTCATATCAGACCTGCAACAATCAACTGTAAAGAAGGAAACATTGGTACTGAACTTATAGACTTAGGACTCCAGGAAGACTTCATGAACCTGACCTCAAAGGCAAGGGAAGTAAAAGCAAAAATAAATGAATGGGATTTTATCAAACTAAGAAGCTTCTGCACAGGAAAAGAAACCATCAACAAGGCAAAGAGACAGCAAACAGAATGGGAGAAAATATTTGGAAATAATGCATCAGATAAGGGTCTAATATCTAAAATATATAAAAAACTAATAAGGCTCATTAACAAAAAAACAAACAACGCCATTATATACTGGGCAGAAGAATTAAACTGGCACTTCTGCCACGGAGAAGGACAAATGGCCGGCAAACAAATGAAAAAATGCTCAAACTCAATAGCTATCAGGGAAATGCAAATAAATATCACAATAAATTATCACCTCACACCTGTTAGAATGGCTATTATCAACAAGACTAGAAATAACAAGAGCTGGAGAGGATGTGGAGAAAGAGGGACTCTGGTAGAGTGCTGTTGGCATGAAAACTAGTACAACCACTATGGAAGGCAGTGTGGAGGTTCCTCAGAAAACTGGGAAGGCAGTTCCCATTTGACCCAGCAATCCGTCTCCTGGGGGTCTACCCAAAACACCTGAAAACCTTTGTCCACAAAGACTTATGTCACCCAATGTTCATTGCAGCACTGTTCACAGTGGACATAACATGGAAACAAACAAAGTGCCCTGCGACAGATGACTGGATAAAGAAGCTGTGGTACATATACACAATGGAATATTACTCAGCTATAAGAAAAGATGAAATAGTGTCACTTGAATCAAAATGAATGATCCTGAAGATCATCATATTTATTGAAATAGGTCAGACGGAACAAAAAAAGAACTGTATGATTTCACTCATATGCGGAATATAAAACTGAAAGGAACAAAGAGATAAGAAATGAACAAACAAACAAACAAACCATGGACATAATCAATAGTTCAATGTTTCTTTTGGAATGAGTGGGTTAGGGAGGGGAAAAAGGGGAGGGGTTGTGGGAAGATGGAGGGGAAGTTAATTATAAGGTGTTGGAAATAGAACTCACACTGGGTGATGAACTTATTCTACAATAAGTTGACAATGCACTGTAGAATTGTATGCATGAAACCTATGTTATCCTTGCTAACAGATGTCACCCCAATAAGTCTAACAATAAAAATGAATTTTAAAACTTTTCTCTGGGAGTTCCCTGATGGTGTAGTGGCTTAAGGCTTTAGCGCTGGCACTGTCAGTGCTGCGGCCTGGGTTCGATCCCCAGTCAGGGAGCTACCCACTTATCAAAAAGAAAAAAAAAACAAAAAAAAATACTTTTCTCCAAAGTTTTATAAGTAAAATATCCAACGAGCTTCATATAAGCAGGCCTGACCAACCTGTGGCCCAGGATGGTTTCGAATGTAGCCCAATACAAATACGTAAAAGGTAACAACTTGTGGGGTTTTTTTATTATCTTATGAGCTATTGTTAGTATGAGTGTATTCTATGTGTTACCCAAGAGAATTCTATTTCCAATGTGGCCCAGGGAACACGAAGTGATAGATACCACTCACGCAAACGATTGTCCTTTAGTGAAAGTGATAATTCAAAACACTTGTTTAACTTAACACTTCTATTCTACTTAAAGTTCTGTTAGTCCTTTTCTTTTTGGTAAATCTTGATTATTCTTTTGCTTTTTATTAGGAAATTCTAAAAGATGACACACTTATTTTATTGAAATTTGAATCTTCACCGTAATAGTGCCAAGTTTTAATTAAATTTGAAAGTTGAAATAAAGTTAGATGTTAAATGAAATCCAGCATAGTGATTGTTTTTATGTGTTCCACATGTTCTCCAGTAGGAACTGTGAATTTGGGCAGATGATAGTTATTAGACAGCAAAAGAGTTACTAGAAACAAACTTGAGGGGGCTAGCAGGAACCAA
Organism: Lyroderma lyra; assembly: GCA_004026885.1. Lineage (NCBI taxonomy): Eukaryota > Metazoa > Chordata > Mammalia > Chiroptera > Megadermatidae > Lyroderma > Lyroderma lyra. The sequence goes on from PVJL010016496.1 coordinate 13,581, forward strand.
GTTTAGCTGAGCTTAATTAGCTTCAAATAAAAAAACTCATATGGCTACTGCTCTGTCAACAGTGAGCCTGATCTCGGAAAACGAGCTTACCTGGGCTTGGCTAGCTACAAGGAAAAGGTTACTGTGCCCCGATTCTACCTGTGATTTTTTACAGGTGACCACATCTTGATATTGAAGAATGTGCCTGTACATTTTCTGTATAAGAAGAGCTAACCCAAAGTTCAGGGCTACTGGGTGCCTTGGACCCTGCTACATTAATCTGTGATGCGAACAGTTCTCTCTTTGAATTAAACTTTCCAACTTGGGTTTTCAGATCCCTCATGAATATTTCACATTCTGTCAATAGTCAGGGGCATCCAATAACCAGAAGAGAAGACATTACATGACTAACTGTTGCTGGTTCCACAAATTAAATATAACCTTTTAATTTTGTTGATGTTCATGAAAATCTCTTCAATGCTTGGAGTTTGGAGGGTAAGATGGTGACTGGATAGAAGGTCCCTAAATTCTCTCCCAGAAATCACAATTGAACGGCCCCCAGGATCCAAGAAAGAGGACTCTGAGTGACAAAAAAAGCAGCTGAGATGTCCACGTATTGCAGGTAAACACCTGAAGGTTGGAGACAAGAGGGCGATTCAGAGAGAGGGGAGGGATCAAAGACAGATCGCAACAGGACCAGATCGGGGGTGACCATCCAGGTGCAGTGCAGTGCTTGAAAGGGGGAAAGGACAAGAGGTGACAAGAGGAAAAGCCCTAGCAAAGTGGCAGAACAGTGGGAGTCGTTGGGGAGCTGGACTGGGGAGCTGGAATATGGAGCAGCGAGTTTGGGACACAGCTTGGGAGCCAGCATCTGTAGCAGGAGACCAGAGATAAGAAATAGACAACCCCTCTCTCCCAAAACTTGCCCCCCGCAGTGCCACATTGTGTGTGCCCTACACCAAGACTCCACAAAAGTACCAATCTGGGCTTTCGTACACTACTACTGAACATAACGCACTAATGTAAATGAGGAAGAACCGGCATTACAGGATGAATACCTTAAAATCAAAACTCCTCAAAAAGATGAGGAAATTTATCAAGACAGCCTCTTAGATCTAGAAGTTTCTGGCATAAGTGACAGAGAACTTCAAGTAGCCATTCTAAAGGCTCTGAGAGAAATGAAAACATACTGGCAGAGCACCATGGCTGATTTAAACAACATAAATAAGGAGATGAATGACGTAAATCAAAACTCCATGAACAAAAGGAACAATTTAACAAAGAAATTCAAACCCTAAGGAAGATTCAGATAGAAATGTGAGAGATAAATAGGACAATAAAATAAGTGAGAAACTAAATAATGCCATAGGAAACAGGGCAAACCACATGGTGGAAATAATTATTGATATTGAAAATTAGAACATGGAAACAGCTAAGAAAGAGGAAGGGAGAGGATATATAAGCAAAAGGATTGAAAGAATACTGCAAGAACTATCTGACTCCATGAGACAAAACAACATCAGGACAATAGTAAACGAAAATGGGTAGAGCATTCTACAGAGAGCACACCGAAACAAATACTAGATGAGAACTTTCCAAACCTATGGAAAGACCTGGAACCACAAGTAGAAAAAGAAAACAAGTCTCCTGAAAACAAGGACCCTGACAGATCTTGTCCAAGACACATGGTACCAAAGATATCCAAAACTAAAGAGAGAGAGACAATTCTGAAGGCAGCCAGGGAAAAATGATCTCTAACATTTAGAGGAAAACCCATCAGGATGGCATCCTGTTTCTCAGCAGAAATGCAGCAAGCCAGAAGAGGGTGGAATCCAATATACAAAAACTGAAAAGAGACTAACGTATACCCAAGAATAATTTATCCAGCAAAATATTTTTCAGATATGAAGGTGGAATAAAGAACTTCTCAGAAACACAGAAGCTGTGGGAATTTGCCAGGACAAGGCCAGCACTCCAAGAAATACTGAAAGAGTCTCTTCGACCTGAAACAAAACATCAGGAAAAACGGAACACAGTTGGGGCAACAAGAAAGAAACAAAAATAAAACAAATCAAAAAAGGAAATAAGTAATGGTCACAGGAAATCCTCCTATATCAATCATTACTCTAAAAGTTAATGGACCGAACTCACCAATAAAAAGACACACAGTGGCAGACTGTATTAAAAAACAGAATCTACCTATGTGCTGTCTCCACTCAAAGTGAAAGGATGGGAAACAATACTTCAACCAAATGGTGACCAGAGAAAAGCAGGAGTTGCCATAATTATACCTAATGAAATAGGCGTCAGGTTAAAAGAGATAGTAAAAGATAAGGACGGACATTACATAAAGATAAAAGGCACAGTACAGCAACAATTATACTTGACACTAATTAATATATATGCTCCTAACCAGGATGCACCAAAATAGACAAAGAAACTACTAACAAATTTGAAAGGAGAAACTGATGAATACACAATCATTGTGGGAGACATAAACACCGCACTAACCGCCATGGACAGATCAACCAAACAGAAAATAAATAAGGAAACACCAACACTGAATAACACATTACAGCAATTGGCCATAATTGATATTGGCAGGACACTTCATCCAGCAAAAGGAGACTATTCCTTCTTTTCTAGTGCACATGGAATATTCTGAAAGATATCCCACAGGCTGGGACACAAAAGTAGCCTCAGCAAATCCAAGATGATTGAAATTATACCATGTGTATCCTCTGACCACCATGCTTTGAAATTGGAGATCAACTGTAAAAGGAAAGCAGAAAAAAACACATTTATGTGGAGGTGAAGAACAACTCATTTAAAAAGGACTGGATAAAAGAACAATGAAAGATTACATTTAAACATATATACACATTAATGAAAATGAAAATACAACATACCAGAATTATTGGGACACAGCGAAAGCCGTGATAAGAGGGAAATTTATACCAATACAGGCCTGTCTTAAGAAACAAGAAAAATCACAAGGAAACAACTTAACATACCATCTTCAAGAACTACAAATAGAAGAGCACACAAATCCCAAAGTCAGCAGAAGAAAAGAAATAATAAAAAATAAGCAGAGCTATAACAATTAGAGAACGGGAGGACAATAGAAAAAATGAATATTACAAAGAGCTGGTTCTTTGAGACAGTCAACAAAATTGACAAGACCTTGGCGAGACTAATCAAAGGATGAAAAGAAAGGACACATATATCCAAAATTAGAAATGAAAGGGGAGAAATTACCACGGATACCACAGAAATACATAGGATTATAAGAAAATCTTATGAAGAACTTTATGCCCATGAATTTAACAACCTAGAAAAAAATGGACAATTTTCTAGAAACTTATTTCTTACCTAGATTGAACCAAGAAGATCTGCATAACTTAAATAGAGGAATTCATAGTGGAGAGATTAAAAGGACTATCCATAATCTCCCTAAAGGCAAAAGCCATGGACCAGAACATTTCACCAGTGAGTTTTACCAAGCATTCAAAGAATAATAATCACCTATCCTCCTCAGACTCCTCCAAAATACTGAAGAAGAAGCACTACTTCCTAACTCGTTCTATGAGGTCAACATTCCTCTAATACCAAAGCCTGGCAAAGACAATAAAAATGAAGAAAACTATACGCCAGTATCTCTGATGAACAAAGATGCAAAAATTCTAAACAAAATAATAGCAAACAGAATATAGCAATGCATCAAAAAGATCATACCACAAGATCAAGTGGTATTCATCCCAGGAGCACAAGAATGGTTCAACATACGAAATTCCATCTATGTGATACACCACATAAACAAAATCAAAGATAAAGGACGTATGACCATTTCCCATTGATGCAGAAAAAGCTTTCAACAAGATACATCATCCATTTAAGAACAAAACACAAAATAAAATTGGTATAGAAGAATGCATCTAAACATAATAAAGGTCATATATGACAAGGCCTCGTATAACAGCATACTCAATGGGGAAAAGCTGAAGCCTATTCCTTAAAATCAGGAACAGGACAGGGATGCCCCCTGTCACCACTGTTATTGAATAGAGTAATGGAACTGCTAGCCACAGCAATCGGGCAAGAGAAGGGAATCAAAGGCATCCAAATTTGGAAAGAAGAGGTCAAATTGTCACTATTTGCCGATGACATGGTGCCTAATATAAAAAGTTCCAAAGATTCTACCAGGAAATTATTAGAAGCAATAAACAAATGTAGTAAAATCGCAGGATACAAAATAAATGTGAAAAAATCAACAGCATTCCTATATACAAACAACAAACCCACAGAAAAAGAAATGAGGGAATCAAGTCCCTTTGCTATCCAAACAAAATGAGTGAAATACCTCAGGTTTAGGTTAATGAAGAGAGTGTCACTCTTATACACAGAAAAGTATAAGACACTTTTGAAAGAAATGGAAACAGACTCTAAGAGGTGGAAAAATATCCCCTGTTCATGGATAGGAAAATTTAACTACTTTAAAATGGACATTCTTTTAAAGCAATCTAAATATTTAATGCAATACCCATGAAAATCCCACAATCAAACATTCATGAAATATATGAAAGAATTAGTATGTTTATATGGAAACATAAATGACCTAGAATTGCCAAAGAAATACTACATAAATGAATAAAGCTGGTGCCATTACAATCCCTGACTTCAATTAATATTACAAAGCATCAAGAGTCAAAACAGCTTGGTACTGGCAGAAGAACAGAAATATAGACCAATGGAATAGAACTGAAAACCCAGAAATAAACCCACATATTTATGGACAAATAATTTTCGATAAATGAGCAAAAAACATACAATGAGGAAAAGACATACTCTTTAGTAGGTGGTGCTGGGAAAACTGGAATGATATATGTAAAAAATGAACTTGAGCTGGGAACTCTCCCCATATACAGAAAATAACTCGAAATGGATTAAAAACCTTCATATCAGACTTGCAACAATCAACTCTATAGAGGGAAACATTGGTTTAAACTTACGGACTTAGGACTCCAGGAAGACTTCATGAACCTGACCTCAAAGGCAAGGGAAGTAAAAGTAAAAATAAATGAATGGGATTTTATCAAACTAAAAAGCTTCTGCACAGGAAAAGAAACCTTCAACAAGGCAAAGAAAAAGCCAACTGAATGGGAGAAAATATTTGGAAATAACGTATCAAATAAGGGTCTAATATCTAAACTATATAAAGAACAAATAAGGTTTAATAACAAAAAAACAAACAATGCAATTATAAACTGGGCAGAAGAACTAAACAGGCACTTCTCACACGGAGAAGTACAAATGGCCAGCAGACAAATGAAAAAATACTCAACCTCATTAGCTATCAGTGAAATGCAAATCAATATCACAATGACTTATCACCTCACACCTGTTAGAATGGCTATTATCAACAAGACTAGAGATAACAAGAGTTGGAGAGGATGTGGAGAAAGAGGGACACCGGTACAGTGCTGTTGGAATGAAAACTAGTACAACCTCTGTCGAAGGCGGTGTGGAGGTTCCTCAGAAAACTGGGAATGCAGTTCCCATTTGACCCAGCAATCCGTTTCCTGGGGGTAGACCCAAAAAACCTGAAAACCTTTGTCCACAAAGACTTACGTTACCCAATGTTCATTGCAGCACTGTTCACAGTGGACATAAAATGGAAACAAACAAAGTGCCCTGCGACAGATGACTGGATAAAGACGCTGTGGCACATATACACAATGGAATATTACTCAGCTCTAAGAAAAGATAAAATAGTGTCATTTGCAACAAAATGAATGAACCGGAAGATCATCATACTTAGTGAAACAGGTCAGAAGGAAAAAACAAGGAACTGTATGATTTCACTCATACGCGGAATATAAAACTGAAAGGAACAAAGAGATAAGAAATGAACAAACAAACAACCAACCCATGGACATAATCAATAGTTCAATGTTTATTTGGGAATGAGTGGGCTAGGGAGGGCAAAAAGGGGAGAGGGTGTGGGAGGACGGAGGGGAAGTTAATTATAAGGTGTTGGAAAGAGAACTCACACTGGGTGGTGAACTTATTATACAATAAGTTGACAATGCACCTTAGAATTCTATGCATGAAAACTATGTTATCCTTGCTACCGAGATGCCAACCCAATAAGTCTAACAATAAAATTGAATTTTAAAACTTTTTTCCAATGTTTTAGAAGTAAAATATCCAACGAGCTTCCTATAAGGCACGCCTGACCAACCTGTGGCCCAGGATGGCTTTGAATGTAACCCAATACAAATACTTAAAAGGTAACAACTTTGGGGGTTTTTCTTGTTATATCTTATGAGCTATTGTTAGTGTTAGTGTATTCTATGTGTTACCCAAGACAATTCTATTTTCAATGTGGCCCAGGGAAGCCGAAGTGATAGATACCACTCACGTAAACGATTGTCCTTTAGTGAAAGTGATAATTCAAAACACTTGTTGAACTTAACACTTCTATTCTATTCAAAGTTCTGTTAGTCCTTTGCTTTTTGGTAAATCTTGATTATTCTTTTGCTTTTTCTTAGGAAAATTCTAAAAGATGACACACTTATTTTATTGAAATTTGATTCTTCACAGTAACAGTGCCAGGTTTTCATTAAATGTGAAAGTTGAAGTAAAGTTAGATGTTAAATGAAATCCAGCATAGTGATTGTTTTTATGTGTCCCACATGTTCTCCAGAAGGAACTGTGAATTTGGGCATATGATAGTGATTAGACAGCAAAAGAGTTAATACAAGCTAACTTGAGCGGGCTAGCAGGAACCAAGTTTAGCTGAGCTTAATTAGCTACAAATAAAGAACTCATATGGCTACTGCTCTGTCAACAGTGAGCCTGATCTCGGAAAACGAGCTTACCTGAGCTTGGCTAGCGGCAAGGAAATGTTTACTGTGTCCCGATTCTACCTGTGATTTTTTACAGGCGACCACATCTTGATATTGAAGAATGTGCCTGTACATTTTCTGTATAAGAAGAGCTAACCCAAAGATCAGGGAAACTGTGTGCCTTGGACCCTGCTAAATTAATCTGCCTTGCCCATACTTCTCTCTTTGAATAAAACTTTCCAACTTGGATTTTCAGATGCTTCATGATCTTTTCACATTCTGTCAATAGTCAGGGGCATGCAATAACCAGAAAAGAAGACATTACATGACTAACTGTTGCAGGTTCCACAAATTAAATATACCCTATTAA